>JARGXW010000600.1:0-85304 GCA_029204085.1 Mycena sp. CBHHK59/15
AGTGGTTCGAGCCCGAGTGGTTAGAGCCTGAGTGGTTAGAGCCTGAGTGGTTCGAGCCCGAGCCTGAGCCGGAGCTCGGGGTGGAGCTGGCCTGGCCGCTCGAGCCACCGCTGGTCGGCGACCCAGCGGATCCTGAGCCAGAGCTCGAACTAGACCCTGAGCCAGATCCAGAGCCTGAGCCTGAGCCGCCGTTGGCCGGCGACCCGCCGGATCCTGAGCCAGCGCTCGAACCACTCGAACCTGAGCCCGAGCTGGATCCAGAACCTGAGCTTGCAGTCGGAGTAGCGCTCGCCTTGGCCGAGCTGGCAGCGGCAGTCGTCGCAGCCCCGCTAGTAGTCACCGCGTGCCCGACGACCTGCCCCGTCTGGGTGGGGCTGTCGCCCGTGTACGCGTATACGGGCGAGATCAACGCGGGCGTGACGGCGGCGGCGGCGTTCACCGCGACGCCGCCCGCGGGGACGACGGGGTTGTTGCCGGGGAGCGTCGGGATCGTGCCGGTGGCTGGGTGCGCGGTGCGTCAGGGCTGCACAGGCACAGGAGGAGGGAAAGGGGAAAGACGCACTGGTCTCGTTGACGCCCTTGGTGATGCGGCAGTTTCCGCCCTTGGTGAAGGTGAAGATGCCCGCGTCGCCGCAGCAGCTGCGGGCAGAAGCAATGTAAGTATTCATTTGATTTTGAAGGAGAGGAAAGAGGGAAGACGCACGTTGGGTCACCGAAGTTGTTGCAGTGGCACTCGTCGACGACCTTCTGCAGCACGCCCGCGTCCCCCCCATCATGAAGTCTGCATTGAATCCCTATCAGCGCACCGCGCATGAGCGAAGAAGCCGCAGATCGCGCGCACCAGCGTGGTATCCGTACCCGGTCGGGTCGCCCATCGAGTACACGAACGGCTGCTCGGGGTTCATCGCCTGGTCGCGCTGCGCGTACAGTCCGGCCGTGTCGAGGTACATCTGCCGGCATGACGATATTAATCAGGGTCCTGACGCGGACATGACATCGCGCAGATAAGACGACGCACCTCCATGAAAATGCGCGGGAGCGTCTTGGGGAAGTTCTTGTCGGCGCAGGTGCCCGAGTCGGGGCCCCCGGAGAGGTACGCGACGTGCGACTTGTGGTCCGGCGAGTCGGAGTTCTACATATGTGGATTCCAAGTCAGCCTCGACGCATCAGGTGCTTATCGCGGCGCGGGTACGTACCACGCCGTCCCAGCATCTGTCCACGGAGATGATTGCCAATCAGCATGCGCACGCTGCGCGCTAGAAGAAGAGGGGCTTACGAAGGGAAGTTCTAAATTAACGACGCTCCATCAGAATGTGCTGGGGGATAAAATGGAAGTAAAACGCACGATCTGAGCGCGGATACCCGAGGGGCAATTCTGCGTAGGGAGGGAGTTGCTCTTCGTTGTGGTGCCGCTGAAGTCGAGGCACAGGAATGTGACTGCCTGCTGGGCATAGTTGTTAGCGTCGTAGGTCCGGAGTGTGGGGGTGCCTGTGCGGTGGCGAAATCAGCGTAAGACAGCCCGTCGGAAGCGGGAGCGTACCGCTGAGCATGCGGAACTGCGGGAACGTTGAGTATAACTCTGTGAACACAAGGAAGAAGCGCTCACGTCATCAGGGAAGGGCGTCGTGACTCCTGGAGTGTTGGAGAAGAGATAGTCTGCGGTGGCGACCGTTAGTATCGGCTGGAGCAATCAGTCGAGATGGTTACAGCTATAAGGAATGATCAGTCTGTTATATGGACAGACATAATGGTGCCGCTTACATGACAGGGCTTCCGTTAACGCTGGTAAACGATCCGTTCTTCCACCTGTGAGGTGTGCATGAGTGGGGAGGAACAAAACTGTATCCTAAGACTTACTGGAAGTACAAAGTCTATGCGCCAGGAACCCGTCAGCGGTTGATATCATCAAAGTAGATTAACCTACGGGAGCCCACTGGGAAGAAAATTAGTAAGTTTGAAACTGACGAAAAAAGAGATAGGCGCACGTAGTTCGACTTGTCCTCCTTGATGGGCGAGGACGTACCTAGTAGGGCGACATGAGCAACATATAACCGAAAGGAAAAGTGACTTACATTCGCTCTGTCGGAGATAGCTAGTGTTGGTCTCAACACGGAAGTTGCTCCCGCCGGTAACTGATGGTATCTGTGTCAGCGGGCTCCCGGGTTAGACATCCACATGGCGACATACTCGTGTGGACGTGTCCAGATATCTTTCCTGGGGCCACATCAAAATAAAGTAAAATGCTGCTGGAAAATTACTCGCCTGGGTTGACGATGGGGTCGATGCGCTCGGTGGTGATGACATCGTCTGAGATACACAGTCAACGCCAGCTAGAGCTACAGCACGGCAAGAACACCGACTCATCGCGAACAGAAAGTAGGCATTGGCAGAGGAAAGAACTGCAGCTGAGAGGACAAGCTTTGTCCAGAGGTTGCGGGCCATCTCGAAAGGAGCGTGAAGAATGAACGACGAGCCTCAGACGGCGAAAGATAAGGGAACGGACGAGGAAGGGAGAGAGAAAGGAAGGTTGGATGGACAACTGCCAGACATTGGCTTTATTTGCCGCTCCGTCCCCTTTGGGAAAAGTTTCTGACGTGCTTGGTCTTCTGGTCCAGCTGTCTTGCTGTAAACGCCATGGTTGCCTTCGCAACATCACGTTTTCCGTGTGGCCACGGGCACGTAAACTCGCGGTTTTCTGCAGGGGAACGTTCGCTGCATCTCTACGCGGATCCATTTACTCCCCGGGAGAACGCGAACAGTTCGAACTGCTGCTAGCCGTCCCTGCATAGTGCGGCGATTGCTGTAAGTCGCCTCTATGCTGCTGTAATGCCTCGGCAAGTGTTCCAGAGCGAGGATTTCATGGTGATCGCCTAACAGATCGGTGAACATTAAATCACGCACGTCATTTATTTTCTGCGTCCCTCAACACGAGGTTAGATAACACCGCGCCTGATAGCGAAAAAATAATAATCTTCGGGCGATAATCCTCGGACGCGCCACCCACGGACATCGCAGGCAGCCTCGATGATTGCGAGTCTTGTCCTCTTTCGGGGCACCTGGGGACAGAGTTTCAAACTGCAGATGGTTCCTAACCTCCATCTGGCCTCCGGGGCTAATCGGTTTAATGAATTGATGGTATCGACTCGGCTGGTTTGAAGTTACATGTAATCACCGCTCACAGAAAACGTTGTCTTCAAATTTGAGACGCGTGTTTTAGACTTAGGAGGGGCTATAACACGTTGAAATCTGAACATGAAAAGTGTTCAGAACGACTTCATTTGGAGACCTTGCCAACCTTTGCTAATTGTAAAAACCGAAAAGCCCAACGCCACGATTGATGCGCATAAATTGCCGATCATGATCAGTGGTGACCGAGGACAGTTGAACTTGATTGTGATGCGACGCCATGCATAATCTCCTTTCGGTCAGCAAAATTCCGGTGCCTGGCTTCCCTTTCTCGAGCACAATGTTCAACACGGTTGGAATGAAGGACGGTCAGAAAAATTAAAATTAAAAAACCGCCGCACCTATCACCGTCGACCCTGTGTGGCGGCTATCGAGCAAACCTTGACGTGACGTGACTTGTCAGCGCATCATTCTGTCTGAGTCTAGACGCGCCAGCATCCTTCCAATATCGCAAAAGTACGCACAAGTCGAAAGACCCGGAGCAACAATCCGAGGCCCAGCCTATGCAGATAGATAGATAGGGAGCACACCGCCGACAGCCGCGCACAGAACGCGACAAAAGAACGCGAATCTGAACTTGTCGTCCAAATTTATCC
The DNA here is from genome assembly GCA_029204085.1 of Mycena sp. CBHHK59/15. NCBI lineage: Eukaryota > Fungi > Basidiomycota > Agaricomycetes > Agaricales > Mycenaceae > Mycena > Mycena sp. CBHHK59/15. The sequence goes on from JARGXW010000600.1 coordinate 3,783, forward strand.
CCTGGTCGACACCCGCGCGCCCTAGAAGCGCCTAACCGCGGCTGCCGCAGCGGCGCATCCTATACAAAAGCAGGTGCCGTCCTTTATCGTCGTCACCATTTCCAAAGCACATCGTACAGTTATTGGGCAGCGTTCCCGGCTAGAAGGTTCAATTCAGCTGGGTTGGCAGGATTGCATGCAGCCCGGCAGGCTCGCAGAAGGTTTGTCAATGTTCCACGGCAACAGTTGAACTTGGCTGTTTCGGTGTTTCTGGAAAGATGTTTTCGCAACATGGAGCTATGTGAGTTGTACGCCGACAGAGCCGCAGAACAAGTCGCCACAAAACACGCCACAGAGCATGTTCCTGGAAAGGGCCCTCCAAGATTATAGGTTTCCTGGGGACGAGCCGACAGGTACGAAGGCCGTCAACACGCCACAAGGAAAAAAGGAGAAAAAAGCGAGTTGTTTGAGGACCCATGACGTCGCGATTTCTACAACAAGGTGATTCTGATAATCCGAATCCTAGTATCGCCGCAGCAAGGCGCAAACGAAGAACAGCGAATTCGACAGTACCGCGGATAATTCCCCAAGGACGGCGGTGCAGTGCAAGCTCCCGAACGTCCTGAGCGGATCTGCTTGGCCTTGGAATGTGCGTCTCCGGCCCGCACAGAACGGTTCGCCTCAGTCGAGCGGATGAAGATAACGAGGACCAGTGACGGCGAAGCGCGCAGACAGTTTCTCGACTCGGAGCGTGTACCGAGAGTCCGGAGAAGGTGGGACCGGCTGCATAGCATAAGTAGTCCTGACGTCAGTGGCCTTCGTTGAGGAGGGCTTCGGGAGGCCCATGTGGGCGTTTACAGCGAAGTTGGTTGTTTACAGCACAGTGCTGTTGGAATTTCCTACGTCCTTGCATTCGATTGTGTAGATTGATATTGCCGTACGGTCCACCAGAACCACGAGAAGATCTGAGTGCAAATGAAGGAGCCACCACAAGGACACGTCCAGGTTGGAATTTACTGGAGCAAAGAACATCCAAGGACAAAAATCGACTGCGGAAGAGACGAACAGAGTACGAGTGCGAGAAAGGAAGATTCGGTCGGACCCAGACGACATTCATAGTTGCCTCGGAGAGATTTCATAGACCCGGGGGACTTAAAGCCAGGATTCTCGGAAACTGCTAGTTTTCAAATTCAACACGGGGAGGCCATATTACGAGAGGTGGAATGGGTGCTTATGGCATCCCTTGTAGAAGATTGAATGCCTCGTTGTCTCGTCGATGGATTGATGATGCATGTACGTACTTACCTTGTTAGTACCTAGCCTGTTGCACTTTGAAGCACTTCAGTTTCAAGTCGGCCGTACTAATTACTTGAAACTCCATCCTGGATATTACCTGTGAGGAGTGTGTCGTGGAGGAAAAGCAAGCTTGAAAGCAAGAGGAAAAGCGAGACACAGCTTCAAACTCCGCTCGGATCATTCCGAGACCCCTAACTGTGGTCTTTTATCACATGTGTTGTTCAGGAATTGAGGACTTCTCGTTGGAATTAGAGGTAAGTAGCTGGAGTGTGCCGAGGAGACTTGAGAGAATAACGCGCAAACCTCGCGAAATGCGGAAGAAAGAAATTTATGGCGATCTCCCGCAACACTGTCAACAAACCCTGATTCCTGCCCAATTCCTGCCACAACAAGCCATAGTGCTATGTAAAACCGCCCTCCTACATAGTGCTACATAGCGCTACACAGTACATGCTCCTTGCTACGGGAAAACCGGTGTTGCGGATGCCCCTCCTAGATTCCATAATAATCGCCCAGACAGACAACATCGCTCCAGTGCCGATCTTCGTCCTCTTCCTCAACAATTCCGCTGTACGGATTCATTTCCTTATACTCACCGTAGACACCTTCGTTCAACGGCGGAGGTAGCGAATCCTCTTCGTCGCCAATCTGTACCATGTCCTCCCAATCCAACCCGGCGTACTTGCGGTCCACCGACGCGAGAAGGTCGTTGAAGGCGTCAGAGGATCTGGAAGATGACGCGGAGATGTCAGACACAGAAGGTAATGGCCCGAAATGTAGGTATGGCAGCTCAGAAAATCCCGGGGTTGGCAGAACGAAGTCAGGGACAGAGCAGGCGTCACTTAAAGAAGAAATGGAAGGAGAGACATCGATGCAGGTCGGCCAGAAGCTAAAGGGCGCGCGATAGACTTCGTACTTGTCCTCCTTTTTTTCATGGCTGCCCTCAGAGTTAAGATCTTTGACGAAGAGCATCGCCTGTTCAAGCGCGACCTCGCTACAGTCCGAGCCGCGGGCGAAGAAGTTCCGAAGGTCGTCCTCCTCGTGTTCCCGATGCTTGTAGAAAACACTTTTAATGCGGGCGCCCAAGTCAACCGATTCAGCCTCCGGATTCGACTCCAACTTGAGAGGAGTGATGCAAGGTGATCGCCCGATGCAAATAGACTTAGTGGGAGAGGCGCCGTCGAGACACCGGACCAGAGACCTGCGTCTGGCTTTGCTTTCCGGAGTTTTCTGTGTGGTCCTAGTAGGAGACGCTCCAGTCAGGTTTAAGTACCGAGGCATGCGGCGAAGAGGAGTGGGCTTTCGCCGGGGCGCCTGGGAAGTAGCGGGGTCGACGTTTTCTCCTTTTCCATAGGAGGGGATCTTGGTGCGGGCTGAGACGGGCGTGTGGACAAAGTTTGGGACAATGGCGAGGGCAGGCTTAGGGGTTGCCGACATCCCGTACTTTGTCTTGTGAAAGGCGGAACCCTTAGATGGGCCGTACAGAATATTGGACGACGTGGTGGGGACCACAGGAAGCGACTTGTGCGCGGCAGGCGTGCCAACGGGGCGAGAGTCCTTGAGGGTCTGAGGCTTAAGGATGTACTGTTTGTATGACGTTTGCCCTAGGAGCGACAAGTGAGTAAAAGACGTCAATGTCACACGCACTAAAAATGCTCACCAACGCGGTCCCTTGCGTAGCCGACGACGTCCACACTGTCTAACAATGGAGATGTAACAGACAGTTCGTGGTGCGATATTGGACGCATCATACCGTTGTTGACATTCAGTCCGAGTATACCGTTCTCGAGATCTAGCGTCAAGGGACGGGAAGTCTGGGAGGCTGCGCTGGCGGGAGGAGAATGCCTGGCACTGAAGGGACGTAGTAAAAAGTTCATAATAAAGATAAAGAGCGTGGATCTAAGGAGGGTGTTGATCTTTGAAAGGACAGGCATGCACATACGAATGAAGGAAGGAGGGAAGAGTAACTATACCTGAATGCGCCTGGAGGCTGACGGCACCTCGGAGTGTCCGAGTCAGCCACTCTCCGGTAGTATTTCCATACTACTTATACGCCGAATATAGGGTAAAAGTGCAAAACCGCGAAGTGTTCTTTGCTTTATCTGCAGCGGCCAAAAGCCGTCATTTGTGGCCAACTTGTGTAAGGCCAATCGACGGTCAGCAGGGAAGACAAAATTTCCCCACCAGTTTCACCTTTCTCATTGAGAATCGGAGGCTTTTGAATATTAAATCCATCGTTCTTGGCCGGAATCCGGTGGTCCGGATTGTACATGCCCATGTCCAGTGCTCAACGCTCAAGCGCTCAGGAGTCAGCACCGATTCTACAATAGACTCAGAGTACTACAGCATCCAAGCGGCAGAAATTCAGTACCGCGCAGTGCGCGACCAAAGGTCAAGCAAAAGCAAGAAATCCTTCAGATATTAGGCAGTGATGCCTTTAGTCCAAGGGGAAGTTGTGCATGGATGGGTGAAACGGGGGTGATGCTCTAGTCACCCGGCAGTTGCCGGTGAACTAGATATATTCCCACGATCATCAGGTTTAGGCGTGCTGATTCACTCTCACACTGGCATTATCACAATCCGAGAAAATCCTGGCCTCATAATTTGAGACTGAGAAGCAAGATACCCTGGAAAAAATACCAGCCGAGCCGAACTTCACAGCGGGACTTTGGCGGGACCTTGTCACCTTGTTTTAAAGCTACTTTATAATACTCACCACAGAGGTATCAATGCACCGAGACTCCCCGATTTCCCTTCTCGGGTTATTGCAGGTGAAACTCGGAGCCCGTTTCTGATATTAGATACTGAGCTCGTCTATCTGACCTCGAAAGCATTGAATTACGAAAACGAATCTTCCGCTCTGGGCAGCTGCCTTCTTACCCTCTCTCGGTGGTCTACGCAGAATCTGAACTGCAAACATTTTGGGGTCATATCTTCAAAGGGTTCTCCAGTCCACTTACCGACTGCAGCGGTGGCGGCTGCAAGGCGGCTCAACCCAGATGGCGCCATTCCAAAGCTCAGACTCCGACCAAGGGTCGTGCCGGCTGTAAAACGTATTAATATGTACCGTCTCAGGCCTCGTTTCCTGTAGTCTTGCCTTTCACCCCAAGAACCCGAAGATAGAACCTCCTCTGGGGCACTCGGACAACTAACAACCCCGAACGACGCGCTTCTTTCCAATAAAGTTGCCAGCGGGCCGATGTCGTGCATGCTATGCAGCAGTATCTACTGCGTTTTCGTCTTCTGGATGTGACCTAGGAGTCCCATAGAAGGATTTGAATGATCCCCTCGTGTGTCGATTCTGCCGAGTTGTATTACATGTAGGTGGCTTCAATTATGCCTGCACATATAAAAGGCTGGGATTCTTGTAGCAAATACTCATTGACACCCGTTCTCGATCTCCTGCTCTCCACCTCTTCATTCATGCTGCCTGTGATAATTCTCGCCGCGATTGCTGGGGTCAGATCCGCTTTCACTTTATCTGCGGGTGATGCCAAAGCCACTGTTTACACCAACTGTCTCGTAGATGGGACGGCAGCAATCACACTTGTGGGTACCCCGTTTACATCACCGCATGTCTGTAATTCATGCAGTATTCTAACATCTAGGACGATGGTCCCTATAAGTGGATGTAAGTCATTTCGTCCTCTACTTATGTGATGAGTACTCAAACCCTCCTCAGAAAAAATGTCAGCGACACATGCACTAACAGTGGAGCGAATTGCACGTTCTTCGTCAGTGAGTGTCTCCCTAGCTACTCCGCCATCATTGAGCCTGAACATCCTGCAGACGGTTACAACTGTAAATTTCTTTTTTGATTGTGCTTTCAGTATGAATTCGAACAGGGTTACAGGGGACTGCATCTATGATACCGCTCAGCAGGACGGCCTAAAGTATGCCTATGGTAAAGGGCACCAAATCGCCTCGCATACATGGTTGCGCCTTCCTTGTCGAAAGACGCATCAGAAATTCTAACTCCCTTGTTTGCTGAAGGTCGCACCCAGACCTCACGACGCTGAATCAAACTGCCAGTATGTATCTCCTGGACTTGCCTCGTTCCGCGTAACTCAACATTCTACAAGTGGAAGCTGAGATGGACAAAGTGGATTGTAAGTGCAATCTCAGTCATGATCTTCAAGTTGTTACAATTCAAGACTTGATTAACCAGTGGCCCTTCAACGGATTCTTGGTGTCACTCCTTCTTGTTTGAGGCCTCGTACGTCTCATGGGGGTCTGTTGATCGTCTTCAATATCTGACTTCCTCAAAGCTTACGGTAATTATAATGACGATGTCCGCATGGTAGCTGCCAGCCGGAACAAAAGCTTGATCCTTTGGGATTTTGAGTGAGCTACTCTTATTTTCCGGGCCCATGTTATTTGACATTCCCTCGAGCTCTGGAGACTCAACGGGCTCTACACCACAGCAGAGTGAAGACTTGTACGACCAGGCCAAAGCCTCAGAAACTGGGACCTTGCTGGCTCTGAACCACGAAACCTCTAGTGCGTCGTATCCCTCTCAACTTCCAACTGCGATGACCATAGCTGTTCATAGACACCACTGTGTAATTATAATATATCTACATGTTACACGATTCCTGGGATTGATTTTTCTTTTATTCACGCAGGTTCGAGGTACTCCCGTACGCGATCAAAGTACTTCAAGCGTACGGCTACGTGCTCGTCACCGTTGCTCAGTGCCTCGGGATTGAGCCCTACACCAGCATCACTGAACCCGGCAAACCGAATGTACGTGAAATACGCGCCTATGTTCAACTTCCTCACTCGTTCTTTCAGGTCAGCTGGCATTGCTAGATAGATGGTCAATCGAAGTCTACCTTTCCTCGAAGTCTTTCACCTATGAAGGTCTATCTACGCGTGGTCTTTGTCGTTATCCTTGAGTTGAAATTCGTCATTGAACGTTGATGCAACGTTGATGTTTGGCATTCCCCAACTGGTTTTAACTTCTCTCACTCCATGACTGAGAGACTCGTCAGATGGCTCACAAAAGGAACATGATATTTCGACGCATTGTTTCGCTCCAAGCTCAGGTGGGGGGAGGTGCGCTTCCGTTCCTCAAGTCATTCACGTACAAACCCGCGTTATCCGCCTGCTGAGCCCAGAGCGACCATGCGCGCCCCACTCTTCGGGGATGTCAGCACCACTGCAGACTGAGCGCGCGTAGACGACGTACAGTCCGTCGTCCGTAGTGGACGCATCCGTCGCCTCACGCCGCGACAAACTCTTCGGAGGCCGGCCGCCGCCGAGCAAGATGCCTTGGAACTGCGCCGCTGCATTTTGTTTAACGTAGTAGGAGCGGAAGACGGCGTCGCGGATTGATGTCCCACGGACGACCATCCCGTGGCCCTGTGGAGATTTCAATGATAAGATGCTGCGAAGATATTAGATAGATACCTCATGAGCACCACCTGGATCGAAATTAGCAAACGTGCGCTGTTTGCGAGATAGGTAGTCCTACCTGGCTATCGTTCGAAAATTTCCTAGCAAGAGCATCTCCGAGGAGTTCGTTTCTGACAAGCAGATCATGGAGCTGGTTGTCGGGTAATATGCTCCGGGGGAGTTCTGCTGTGTCAAAGATGGGGGCACCTTCGCTACCGAGTGCTCCGGCCTGTTCAGGTACATCATGGCCTAGTTATTAAGCCGACAGGATAAATACCGTATGTATTTGGGCCACCAGCGGAACTGAAGCTTGGTTCGCGAAAGGTAAAACCTCCTCGGTATGGCCGTGGACGACTGCTAGGACGTCCGGGAAGGCCTTTAATATCTACGAGTAGCCCAGTAAACTAACTGTACATCCCCGCAAAAAAAACGTCACCTCCGAGTGTATGAACCTTTCTGAAAATCCAGTGGGAACCGAAGCACCTGTCACAGAAGAGTTGAAGGTAAGGCTTACAGCCGTCGCATTTTCGATTTCATAGCTGAACGTATGCGTTGGCGACTGAAAGGAAAAGGCAAACGGTGATGCATACGTCACAATGGATTTGGATGTCGCTTGCGCCGGGGCAATCGAAAACGTCCTGTAGCCGCAGTTTATATCTGGCATTGCAGAGAGATACGACGGACTGACATCAGAAATTGGCTGGCATTGGCAGGATTCCTGACAGAAACATGGCCCAGTGCGTCTACGACGCCCAGAAAATGGAGAATGTCTGTGGGGGGCAGAGATGAGGCAATTCTGAACAATATCTCGGCTGGAGTACTTGCGGCTCGCATCCAAGAGGTCGATACCAGCCACTTTTACTTCGTCCGGGACATCCTGTGCGGCTATGAAGGTGCTTGAGGCGAAAAACAAGATTCCTGCCAACAGAGAATTTCTAAAAGCGATATGCATGTTGTCCCCAGGGGAAGAGGTGGTTGCCCACTGCGTGTTGTCAATGTGGGCGCTTGACATAAATACATGTTCTGTGACATAAATACATGTTCTGTGTGGGCGCGGTGGATCATATGATGATATGAGTGTAATGGCCTCTTCGGCGTGGGGAACAAAAGCTGACTGAAGCAATGATTCTCTGGCGCGGGTAGCATAAATCAGGAAGCCGTTCGACCCGATTGGTCGTGGCACCTTGGTGGCACTCGCCAAAAGTCGCGGCGGACATCCGCAGGGTAGGTCGTCGTGGTTAGGGTTCCGAATTGGGAATACGGCTTTCCGTAAAACATCATCTGCATGAACTGGAGCCTCCTCCCTTTGCCTTTGCTCCGCCATGTCCATTTCGAACTCAGTCTTCTGTCAAAAAATTGCGGCGTTCGTGGCGTCTCAATGACGAGAAATGTACACGGCGGGAGCAACAATACGATTCCTACTCCGCCTCCACTCCACGCGCTCGAATCTTCAGAGGAAGCCGTGCTGGCGCGCGCGTGGATCGCTCAATTCCGTGCCCTGAAAATCCCGAAGGGCTCTGTAGAATTGTCATTCTCGAGGAGCTCTGGACCAGGTGGTCAGGTATAGGCCACTGCTTCGTATTCGGATAATAATGAATAAATGTCGGTCCACAGAATGTGAACAAAGTCAATACCAAGGCAACACTTCGGTGTCGCATTGATGAGAAATGGATACCCTTGTGGGCGAAACCCGAGCTGAAGGGATCTGTAAGTAATTGTCGGACATGCGCCGGGATATACACAACATGATGCCCGAAAACGCAGCCGTACTACATCTCGTCTTCCCAGTCGATCCAAATCACCTCCACTGTGCATCGATCACAATCGCAAAATATCGATGAATGTCTGTCGAAGGTGAGTGAGTTTTACCCTCTCTACATCTGACCGTACGTATGCTCACGTTTTGAAAAGTTCCATGCGGTGCTGGTAGAGGCGTCGTCTGCGAGTATAAAAAACGAGCCATCGGAGGCGCAGAAGAAACGCGTTGAGGGATTAGCTGCGGCCGCTAAGGCTCGGAGAAGGATGGAAAAGTCTCGCCGGAGCGGTGTCAAAGCAGGCAGGTCTAAGCGACCGCAAGACTGACGATACTCTTGTGTACCTGTCCGTCGCAAACCGAAATAGAACATCAACTGACCTCTCATCTCTAGGCGTGCCGAGTAAGTTGGTTTGTCTTTGAGTCCATTCGGAAGAACGCCACTTCAACATCGGAATCGCAACTGAATCTGTGTCGCAAGCAAGCAATGTCCGTCGTTTATTCCGGCGTTCAACCAATGAGGAACGAGTTGAAAAGTTGAAGTGTCTGTCTAGACAGACTAGGTGAGTCTATATCAAGCTGAATCTGTCCCAGGTGGTGGTATAGGGAGCTACAACCTGTCTTGACAAGTGGGGTGTATCGCGTAGAAAAGATAAATAGCCACTCATAGTTGCGCATAGGTACAGCGTCTGCGTCTACTACAATCCCTGTGTGTATGCACTTCTCGTGTCAATCTGGTTGTATTGACAGACCCTAGATTATTCGCAATGCGAGTCGCCAGCTACAAGCCAAGTCGCTCTGCCGGGCGTTCGTCCTCCAGAGGCAGCCTGTTCACTTGCTCAGTTTCTGGTAAGGCGTTCGATGAAAGCTTTCATCTTATCTTAACGATGTTGTCAGGCAGAGGATAGGTTCCGCCCTCCAACCTGTACTCGTAAGGTGTCGTGGACGGAATCGGATAAGAAGGTACTTATCATGAGATGGTTCAATATTGGGCGAAGCCAACGAAGAAACATGTTCTGTCAGAAGAATAATTCAGAATCCGAATCGACGCCACGTCCCTTGCCTGAATCCCGTGTCGCCACGACCAACGCTGGAGACGCCAGGGCTGGCAGCCTCAAAGAGCGGACACGGCGGTAGCGGACAGGAAGGGATGAATAATGACTAAGCTACCACATCGGGATACTATGTAGCCGACCTGATCACCCCACTACAACGCGCCAAAAGGGCGCAAGTTGATCTGCGCTGTGCCTTCGTATTCCGATTTTTTTTTTCCAGTGGTCCGCCAGAGGAGATCGTCATATTTTGTTTCATTTTGCGGCTTGTGTACATATATTTACGTATCTTTCCTTGACGCGATTGAGTCACGCGATGGGCCTTTACTCTCCTTTCTGATTCTGAATGCGCGTTCTGCCAGTGAGCTCCATCGTCGCAGCACAGACCATCACAAAACGCACATAAAATACACGGAAGACAAACCGCCTGCCGTACCACGTACATACCTGGATACAAACAAAAAAATCGGTGCCGCTACATACACTATGTACCACAATGCACTTGACCCTGCAGACCTGCCGCACTGCGTTTAGCCAGACGCACAGTATGCGGGCGGTAGCTACCGCCCCTCCTGCGCGAGACACCCGCCCACGAGCGCGAGGAACGGCGCCGCGTCGCGCTCGAGCGCAGCGAGCATCCGCACGTCGCCGAACTGCACCTGGAACTCGAGCCCGTCGCAGAAGTCGCGGATGCGCGCGATGTGCGCGTGCATGCGGCGCGCGAACTCGGCGGGCGGGAGGGGGGTGGCGTCTGCGGGCGGCGGGGGTGGGGTTGTAGGTGGGGTGGTGGATGGGGCTGTGGGTGGTACTCCTCGGGTGGAGGCTGCATGGTGGGGTGGGGCTGCAGGTGGGGCGGTTGAGGGTGGTGCTGGTGCTGCTGTAGGTGGGGCGGGGAACGTTGCTGAAGGTGCGACGGGGGATACGCGCGCTGATCCGGGGGCAGGACGGGGCTGGGCGCAGGTGCGAAGGCCGGCGCAGGGTCGGGGCTGTAGGGCGACTCAGGCTGGGGGTGGTAAGACGGCTCTGCCTCGCACTCCGCCTCCGCCCATTCGCCCTCCTGCGGGCCGAGCGCCTGCGGAGGCGGTGGCGGGGGTGCGAGGAGGTGCGGAGGAAGCGGCGCAGTAATTGCGCGGAAGAACTGCGTCGTCGGCGGGGGCGTCGCAGGCATGGGCGGCGCCTCATTCGTCTCGTGCATCTCGCCCGCCTCGTACGTCTCGTGCCGCAGGTAGTGGTGCATGCGCACGGTGACGACGCGCGCGGCGCTGCCGTCCGCGTCGGGGACGCACGCAATCATGAGGCGGCTGCGGCACGCGTAGCGCGGCTTAGCGAAGAGCGCGCCGACCTTGGAGACGCGCTCGGGACCGCGGTGCTTCGAGCGGCGCGCGGCGTCCTGCGAGCACCAGAGCCTCGTTTTGTGCCCCGTGTCCGAGGGCGGGTGGTCTTTCACGCTGTGTGGAGGATTGGTATCTATTGAGAGAATTTTCCGAAAGGATGGACGTACGTGAATCGGTAGCCAGTCGCTTTCCATATATCGTGGGTGATGATCTGCACGCGCTGCTTGTCGGATATGGTGCCGGCATCGCATGCTGCAATCGTGTACGAGCCGCTGAAGTCGACCTCATCGACCTCCAGGCAGGTCATGTGCAGGGCGGACAGGAGCTCTTGGCTGTCGTTGTACGAGCTGGGCTAGAGAGACGTCAGTCAGGTGAACACGCCAGGGATACATAATATATGAGGTGCAAAGGCAGCCGCCTCGATGGCCACCCGCATGCAACACACTGAGTTCGCCTTCAGCTTCCCCGTCGAGCCAGACTCGCCCACCACGGCGCGGGCGCTCGACACATAGACGTCAACCCGCTCATACATAGCACGTGTATGGGGTGCAGAAAGCGAATGCCCCGATGGCATAGATGGCGGACTAACTCACTGGTTTCGCCTTCAGCTTGCCTGTCGGGCCGACCGTCGAGCCCGCGGGCGTGGTCGGGAGCAGCGGCTCGCACGCCACTGCGGCCTCCCTCGCACCCGGCGGCCCCGCCTCGAGCAACTCGCGCTTGCGTTTGGTGTGGTGCCGCACGGATGCAGGGGTGATAACGCGGAACGGACGGCATGGCGTGTCGGGTACGAAGGGGCGGGAGGCGGAGATGTAGCGCACGGGGGTGACGGGGGCGGGGGCGTATTCGCATGACGGTGACGACGAGGAGGAGGGCGGGGAGGACGACGAGGACGACGAGGAGGCCATGGTTATTGAGGGCGCGGGAACGATTTGATCAATCGGCCGATCGGCGACTCGGTCTTTGTACTTGTTCCAATTATCTCTCGGAGACTGTCTCTCGTCTGGATCCCATGCGCCCGCTGAGCGCGACCGGTCGAGAGCGCCTGGGGATCTCAGATCTCAGACAGGGCCGGAGAGGAGCCAACGGGGCTCGCAGCAGGGGCCAAATATGATGACCAAGCTGCGACAAGAGAACCTAATACAGCCAAACCCAGATAACCTGGCTAAACCCAACCACAATGCGACCGAAAATTTCACCCCAAGTCTGTTCTCGATGCGGACACAGACACCTACCCTGAAGGCGTGGCAGCAAATACATACGGCCTCTTAGACAATACATCTGGAGACTCTCGGAGCTTATAATTTTTCACGATCTGATGCACGACGGTGCCTGCACAAGATGCATTCCGTCAGATCCTCTCAAACGCCACAGAAATGTGCCCACGCTACCATCCTGCACGGCGCCATTAATCCATTGACGATTAGTGTGGTGGCGCAATCCTCGCCGCAGCACGTGTTTTTTCCCTTTCTACGCCAGAATCTAGAGTCGTGGAATCCGCATCTCGATTCCTGCATTCCGCACATACTATCATTCTCGGATACATAACCACCATACGGAGGTCTAGTGCCTGGCTGTGCCCTCTCGATTAACCAGCCCCGCCCTGTGGTCGCCACTGGATGTACGGCGCACAGAAAGCCCCAAATAATCCTCACTCGCCCCCGCCGACGGTAAGTACTTTTCTGATTTGTCCTACATATCACGAGTCAAATTTATGAGAGCAGAAGCTCCTCGCCTCGTCAACGCAGTCGAGGCAACGTGAATGCAGTCGACGCTTCCAAACTTCAGTCCTCGAGGTCGGTGCAGACATCAAGATATTAGCATCGAATAACGTGTGCCGTTTGCTACATCGGACAAGCACAGAAGAATTGAGAATCGTCTCAGGCATGCTCGACGGCCACATAGTAATTACTATACCGACTGGCAGTTCCAACTTCCCATACAACTCACAAGGCTTGCTGGCTGTTCGCGATCGATATCTGCAGGGCTCGCGTTCAAGAATAATAATATATGGCTGGAAGTTCTTAAGTCGATCTGGGGGAGGAGGATGTACAAAAAATGGAGCGGATGTACACAAAACGAAGTCTAGACATGGAAAATGTTACAATACACAGAGAATCATCTACAGTCGAAGTCCAGGTCTAAATCCAGCCTACATGCATACAGTGCAGATACCACCGTCGCCGAAATCAATAATAATAATACTAAATATCCAGTGCGTGGTGTGTCAAAACCGTGATAGTAAAGTAGTGTAGAGTACAGAATTATGTCATTCATACCATCTCAAAAAAATCGCAGACCGAAAAGACGTGTGGGGGCACTCACAGAACCACCGTCGACCCCTGCGCCGCACACCCACCCACACCCCCGCCCTTCTTGCTCTTGTTCTTTGAAGCTGGGGCGGCGAAGCGCACGGAGCACCCGCCCCGCGCCCAGTACGCGGGCGGCGCAGGGTCGGCGGTCTTGCTTCCCGCGCGTGGGGTCGGTGCCGCTATGGAAGGCGTTGACGAGGACAAGGCGGGCTGGACGAGCCGCGGACGCGCCCAATACGCTGGCGGTGCCGCGTCGGTCTTGAGGAACTTAGAGGGGACGTATGCCGACGCCGCGGGGTTGAGGCTGGGAGCGAGAGGGGTCGAGCGGGCAGCAGGCGTCGGAGCAGCAGACTTCACGAGCTGAACCGAATTGGGATTGCCAGGGGGAGCGGACGACGCCGGCCACCGCGCGGCCCTCGTGGCTTGCGGACCGGGCGTGGGGAGGTCGAAGAACGGGACAAACGGGCGCGCGTCGGCGCGCAGGGCGGTGCGGTCGCGGTTGCGGTCCTTGTCTTTCGCTGCCTGGTCCTGCGCTACGGCGGGGGCCGAGGTCGAGAGCGCGATACGGCGCGGCGTGTCTTTGTGGTCGGGGGTCCGGGGCTCGGCGGCGTTGTTCACCAGCGTGCGGTCTGCGTCGTCGGGCGCCATGTCGGTGGGGAGCACGTTGGGCACGGGCGGCGATGCGCGTCGGTGGAACAGCGCCGATGCGTGCCGGGAGAACAACACCGAGGCGACAGACCACGCGAGGAGGAGCCCGTGCACGAGGGCGACGAGGCAGGCCGCGGGGAGCAGGAGCAGGACAGACGCCAGGTACGTGGGGGCGAGCGTGCCGGAGTCGTCGGTGTATGTGTATGCGCCCGGGACGGTCTTGTCTTGGTCTCGGTCTTGTTCTGCGTCTTCAGTTTCCAGACTCGAGGGAGGGTGAGGGATGCGTGCGCGGAGTGGAGCAGTCTTAGGAACAGTAGGGCGAGCGCCAGATGCCGAGGTGAGGCGCGGTCCAGGGCGGGCGCCAAGTCGGGCGGGGCGTTGGCCGTGTGCGGGTGCGGATACGGTGCGCGGGCGTCGGCGGGGTCGTCGCGCTGTACGGTAAGCGCGTTGTTGTCGCATCCTGGCGTCCATTCCGTGTGGCTGGAGGCGGCTCGCTGCTCTAAACGCGACTTGAAGCCAAGGAGGAAGCTCAGTGAGGACCCAGACCGGACGCAAAGGACGAGCACGATAGCGTTGAGAAAGGCGAGGTTGGCGAGGACGAGCGCAGACACCTGCGACGCGGCGGGGGCGACGTGCACGACGATGGGCGGTAGCGGCGTGGGCTTGAGGAGCCGCGCGAGCAGCGTGTGCTGGCCGATGGCGCCGAGGAGGCACGCGAGCGCGCCGAGGGCGAGGTGGAGAGAGGGCGGGGACATAGCGCTGGTTATAGGCGGAGCGAGCACTGCGTGTTGGCGGTGGGATGCAGGAGGAACGCGGTCAGGTGGCCACGGTCAGCCGCAGGCTTTATGTCGCGACTCAAGAAAGAATATGCACGTACTAGTCCAAAGGACGCGCGAGTGCTCTGCATACTTGAACACGTAGGTATACTACAAAATTAATACAAGATGCACGGTGTTTGAATGTCTCCAAATTCCTACAACTATGACAGTAACGAAGCCAGAACGCCTACGATAAGACTGGGATTCCGGGAACAGTGCCAAGAAGAAACGGTATCGTCGTTCGCGAGCAAGTGGGAGGCAAAGGAGAAGAAACCGAAAAGATAAGAGTCGATGCTGGGATTTTGGGGGCAGAGTGTACACGAGCAGGTCGCTCGCTACCTGTGCCACTCACAAGCGACTCGTTGGCATTCAGCGGCGGCGTGGCGGAGAACCACACCATCCCGAGCAGGTCGTCTGCATGGCTCGCTTTAGAACACACAAAAAGAAAAAGAAGAAAAACAGCCATAAGCCAAACGCCACGGACTTCACGATGCAACCCACATTCATTCAGTGTGCACCCCGCTGGGACCCAGTGGGACCCGCGGCCGTCGAGTCCCCGTGCACGTGCCGAAAGTTATGCGGCGAGCGTGGAATACAGTAGAGCCCATCCAGCGCGACGCCAGAACACGCGGCGCGGCGCGCCAGGGGAACATGCTCTGCGGGACATTGGAATGGGAGGAGTGCGAATGCATCCGTGCCGTACATGCGCAACGCTGCCGTCGCCAGCTGCGCGGTACCCTGGGTGCGCGAGATGGTGGTCCAGTAGCGCGTGAAGGGAAGGCGTCGCGCCCGAACGCCAGGACGACAGCCCGCGTCGGGGCATGCAGCGTACCTCCCACTACGGATCCTACCCCACGGGCTGCATCACGTCGCACGACTCCGTCCTACACAGCAGGGCAAGTCAGTCAGTGACATAGCTAGCGTGGACAAGGCAGAACGACGCACGGAATTCGGATAGCGCCAATGAGCCAGTCCATTGCGGGCGGTCGGCTGCGATGCGTGCGTGCGCGGCGGCCTACACGCACGCGTTGCGCACGGCGGGGCGGGCAATTAGTCGAAGTCGCGGTGTGCGCGGAAGAGAACTTGAAGAACGACCGCGAGCGTCAACGCGCCCATGACAGACGCGACCTCTTGGGCCAGTGGTAGCCACAAGAACTTTTCGCTTATGGAGGTCGACATGGCGGCAGCAAGGCAGGGCTGTGAGGCATGGAGTGGGGAGGTGGTCGATTCGTGCTTGGACGCGGAGGGTGTGGCCACACGGGGAGTCTTGGGGATGCCGGCGCGCCGGGAACAAGTCGTGGCGCTCCTGCCCGCGTGCATCGGCAACCTGAGTTCAGTAAAGGTCAAGCTTCAATATATTGACGCGGCTGTCAGACGCAGGGCGCCATCTTCTTTACGTGTCGGTGCTGCAGGATATGGAAGAATTGAGATCGTCGGCAAGACACGTTGGGACGCAGCGTTCCCAAGGGTCGCATGATTAGATCCGGAGATCTGGAGGCGCGTCACGCGTGGAAGTCCCCATATATGATATATCCTCCTCCTCCGCAGGGCTGCACGAGTGCAGGAATCTCCAAAAAACACGAAATGATGCCACGTCGTGAGATGTGCAAAGAAATGAGTATTGATGGTGCACCACTACAACGATTACGACGTTCTGTGAATCGAAAGACAGATTATTATGAGATGGAATGAGAGCGCTGAGACCGGTTGGAAGACTGGAGAATCTGGCCGGATCCACCTTCACTAATCTCTAACCTTCGATGAACACAGCTAGAACGGGAATGGAGTTGGAGCACGCGGGCCGCGCGGCGCAACCGAGGCACTCTCCATCGAATAATAAGTCGTGCGCCACCCAGACTCATCGTCCTCGTCGTCGCTTTCACCTGCGTCCTCACTGTCGTCTTCGTCCGCGTCCGCGCCGTCCCATTCCTCCGAACCGTCCTCGCCTGAATCCGAGCACGAAAACGCCTCCGGTGAGGCCGCGTTCCACAACTCCGCATACACGCCGTCCAACCACAGGAGCAGTTCGTCCATGACAGAGCCCGCGTTACGCGGGCTGCTGTGCGCGCTCTCGCTCGCGACCAGTCTGGAGACGCGCTTCACGATGCACAGTGGCTCCACCCCCATCATCAGATCCCCGATCGAGGATATCGCCCGCGCGGTGCTGCTGGGCTGACGCGAGAGCGTGGTGGACGTCGCACGTGGGGGCAGCGAGTGGTTGAGAACCGCCGGGACCACCGATGGGGTCGTGTTGCGCCGCTGCCGGTCGGACTCCTCCTCTGAGGCCAAAGCGAGCGAGAGATACTGGCTAGGGTTCCGATTCGACCGGGCAGAGGTGCATCGCTGGATAGAAGTTGGCATATTGAGGTCTGTATACTTTGGCTTGCGGCGGAGCCGGCTGCGGCGCGTCAACGAGGATGGTTTCAGGGGGGAAGGGACATCGACATGGGGGGGATGGAGGAGGGGAGGGAGGAGTCGAGGGACCGGCGTTGGAAGCCGCGAGGCATCACAAGCGCACTCGGTGGTGCACTACTGAGAGTGGGAACGGCCGTGACGGGCGCTTCCACTGCCGAAACGGACAGCGGAGAAGCTGGAGCCGGAGAAGCAGTGGAAGGGCCACTGGGAGCCAGGGAGTTCTTCCCCTTCACCTGAGGACTGCAGGAAGCACTTGACTCCGTCGGAGAGTCGGGTGGGAAGTCAATCTCGAATGGCATCCGTATTTGCCCCTCTTCCGCGGCGACAGCTTCACTGGCTTCCAGAGAGATGTCCAGCGCTCCATCAAGGATGATGTTCTGATTCATCGGTTGAGCTTGCTTCGGCGCTGCTGAGGTCCGAGCCCGCTTGCGCCTATACTCGCGAAGCTTGTGGAAAAGTTTGTTAAGGGTGTTCACCACGGACGTGGGGCCGAGGGCATTCATGACGAAATGGAGTAGGCCGTCGCAGGACAGTGGGTCTGGAACTTCCGTATTTATGGCATGCGGAGCGGATGTATGGTATTTGGAGTGGGGCAGTAGGTCTCAGGTTGTCTTGGAATGGAGGAGTATGCACGAGTCTAGCATGGATCGACGGCAGCCAGTGGCCGCTGTGCCCGCAGCGCTGAGCGTACGACACGGGTCCAAAGCTTTCTGGTCCTTTGCGTATCTTCAATCGGCTGAGAATGCTGCATTCGACTCGGCAGAAGCTGACGTGTCGACAAATATGATCGTTTTGGACAGCGAGCCAAGACAGGGTCTTACAAGTGAATGTTTTATCACAGATCTACAATTATACAATTCTCCAGTAGTTCTGCAAGCCATGAGCAAGGAGGATGGGGATAAAGGAGTACTACGCACATGCAGGTCCGGATATATACGCGAGGATGCGTCACAGCTCACTTCCACTTCTCCGCACTCCTGGTGTACCGGGTATGGGCGACGGCGACTGTGGCACGCTGACATCTCCGTTGATGATATCGTGTATAGAGGCCTCGAGAGCATCGACTCGGGTGGACATTTGGGTCACTGTTTTGAAATTTTAGAAGGTCCGTGAAACCTTGAGACACAAACGTACTTCTGTCGAGAATCTGGGTCGACATCTCGTCGAACTTGGAGTCAAGCTGTTCTAGCAGCGTCTCAACCTAATGGCGCATATCCTCAATACTTGCACCAAGCGATTGAAAAACAGCATACAAACGCAGTGAGCTCGTGAGGGCTCGAAATATCGCCAGGGCCTATAGTAGACTTTGTGGCAGCAGCTTTGATGGAGGGTGTGGGTGTCTTATCCCGCTCATTCTCTGACGCCTTTCCCGGTGTAGATGGGGTGACTTTCAGTGGGAGCGCCGACGAAGCCATCGTGGAGAAGGAGGAGAGAGGAAGGGTGCAAGCTTGAGGATCAGGGTAAGAAGCGTGAAGGCTGTCGCCACTCGGGAATAACACGGACAAACATCCTTGTAAGAATGAAAGAAAGCTTATTTGAAGTCACCGCGGATTCTTTGTCGACCACTTGATTTCAAACAATTTTCTTCGCATTTTTCAAATAGGTCGTTTGCATTTTGCATGCTCCTGCCATCTATGTACTCAACACGTCATGTATGATGCGACGGCTGCCGCACACTGGCATTGCAGAAACTGGCCAGAAGCAGACGTTAATACTCTCGGCCAAAGCCGCCTCCATGAATACATTTACCTCCGGATTTTGCGGTTCCATCCGCGGTCTTCGTATCTGTTGTGCTGTTGGAGTTCAATTGAACCGACACAAGGGATTCCACTGGCACGAGAGCAGGTGAGAGTCAGCAATGGTACCGGAATAGTCGACGGGCGTCGGGCACCGCGGTTAATTTGATATATCTGGAACTAAAACGACATCGATTGGCGAACCTAAAGCTCACAAGACCGCGTTTAAACAGCCAAGTGAGACAGCAAGCGACTAGAATAAATCGAGACGAGAACCAAGATCCGGAATGTATTAACGACACAGCTTGAGCAGGCAAACGACGAGAGAGGCAGGTGAAGCATGGTAGATGAGAACATGCGGCCGCGATCCCGCGTCGGTCCTTACCTCAATGTTTGTACCTAGAGCGTCAAGAAAAGACCTAGAAGCAGAAGGCTAGACCAGCTTGCCTACCGCCAAAGTCTTCCAGGGAGCGTCGATGAAATATACTTTTAAAGTTGACGAGTGATCCATAAATTCACAGTCAACGATAGGGAGGAAAACAGGTTCCTGGCACCTTGTATGATCAAGGATAGATGTCCAGACAAAGGGAGTCACGTTTAAAAAGTTTACTCCCACCGATTTCCCGGGAAGTGTCAAATGAATCGCTATTCTTGCCTCTTCTAACGTAAAATGATACTCGCCTAATAGGTCCCGTGGATTGAGAGGCAGAGATTATTTCGTGAGTATACAAATGGATGTCCTAGCTGGGAGGTTCCCTTGCTATCTGGCGCGCGATTCGGAGACCCTGGAAATCTATGACAGATGTCCCTTGTGTGGACGAGCGGAAGATGTCGCATCGTGAATTATATTGCATTGTCGCAGAGAGAACGGTTCGCTCCGGTGGATAGAAGCGGCGGTGGGTCTAATTCAGAAACAAGGGGGGAAAAACTGGCCCGGATCTCTTATCTTCGGGAAAAGGGCGGAACACGTCCTCACCATCCTTGCCAGAGGAGACTCGAATCAGCTGTAGACATGCACTTGTCAGTTTCCCTAGGGCAGACGACTCGAGACCTGATCATACGGACTGACCGTAATACATGCCGAGATACAGTCCG
Source organism: Mycena sp. CBHHK59/15 (assembly GCA_029204085.1). Taxonomy (NCBI): domain Eukaryota; kingdom Fungi; phylum Basidiomycota; class Agaricomycetes; order Agaricales; family Mycenaceae; genus Mycena; species Mycena sp. CBHHK59/15. Next base: position 23,615 of record JARGXW010000600.1, read on the forward strand.
TTGTAAAGCCATGAAGAGGCTGGCCTCAGATGGTAAAAATTGCCCAGGACTGGTGACTCCATCTTCTCACGTCATCCCGATGATCTTTGTATTCAGCAGGAAGGTTCATGAACGTTAAAACCCTTCTCGTAACTTGGAGTTGTATGTTTTCGCATATTCCCATCTGCGAGAATGAATTAATCACTGGCGAACGATCCTAAAATTGCGGAGGACATTTACTATGGCATTTCCTCATTAATGGAGTGGAGGTCCTCTGTTCATAATCGGTAGGTGGAAAGGCACCCTTGCCGTGTAATAGAGAGGTCCGCTTGTCAACTACGGCCTACTCCAGGTAAGAATTCCCAGCAGAAACACGGGAGAAGTTTTGGGTCGATTCGATGACAGGGATATATGGCAGATGGCGAAAGCCATTCACTACTGCGCGACGGGGAACGGAGAATTTTGAAGAAACGGACACTGCAACACGCTAAATCACGTCGGGTGGTGTCGCTCTGGGCCCAGTCTGGGGCACTACGAGTAATGATGGGTCTGAGTCAATGACAACCTGGGATCCCGCCTCCTACCAATTAGCGAGCACTGAATTGCAAATAGGTCGAGTTGGTTGACCACAGAGCTGCCGCCGACACTGAGCCTGACAAAATGAAAATGAAACTTCAGTGACTACGAGAGACCTGAAGCAAACAAACCGGAAATGGAAATGTTTCGCGTGGACTGCACGTGTCTTAATGCTTACGAAGAACTGCAGATTGACTGCATCCATTTTCCCTCTCCCATGTCAATGGCCTCGGATATTCAGTCGACTCTGAGAGTGAGGCCCTATATGACCCAGTTCTTCGCGCTCACACGCCATTAGTTGAACGACGGCACTGGGATTCCCATTCTGGGTTTCGGTGAGCAAACTGTACGTGTACAAGTAGAAGGAGGGTCTGACCCCGATTCTCAGGAACATACGAGATGTCTGGGAAAGAAGCCTATGATGCCGTTACATGGGCCCTGGAGGTATCTCCACCGCTCCCGTTTTATTGTACGGCTCAACTGTTGCCGAACAGGCAGGGTACCGACACATCGCAAGTCTTTGTAGATATGTACAGAGCTCTTTACGTGTCTAACAGCTCGGTAGGACTCTGCGACCTGGTACGAAAACGAAAGGGAGTGCGGACAGGCGATTTTGGACTTCTGCAAGGCTTCGGGCACCCCCCGCTCCTCAATCTACTATACGACGAAGCTGAAGCTCAACAGCGGTTATGACGCGACTCTCGAGGCCATCCAGTTTTCAATTGATGAATGTGGACTAGGCTACATCGACTTATATCTTATGCACGGACCTCTGGGCGGTACCAAAGCCCGAAAGGAATGTTGGCGTGCCATTTGCGATGTCCACAAGGAAGGGAGACTGAAGAGCATTGGCGTCAGCTGCTTCGGGATCCGACACCTCGAAGAAATCCTTGACATGGGCCTTACAGTTCCTGTTATCAATCAGGTTCGTGTCGTTTCGTGCTGCGTTTCGCGCTGTGTTTCAATTTACTCATCGTTTTTTTTCAAGATCGATTTGCATCCCTTTATGACAAGGACAGAAATCGTCGAATTCTGTCGCACGCACAACATCGCGTTGGAGGTGCGTTCTGTGGAATCCTCGGCGGTCTAGCATCATAACTAAAGTATTCCAGGCATGGGCACCGCTCGTTCGTGCATGTCGATTCAACCATCCAGTCCTCGTATCTCTCGCCCAGAAATACAACAAGGAGTCCGCCCAGATCCTGCTTCGATATTCTATCCAAAAAGTAAGGCATCTACCAGCTTTGTCATCTTTCTTTGCTAACATGCTTCAGAACTACGTCGCTATTCCAAAATCTGTTTCAAAAACTCGGATTATCTCCAATACCAAGGTGTTCGACTTCATGTTGGACGAAGCAGAACTTGTACAACTCGATGGCCTGAACGAGGGTGAGACCTACAGGTCGGATGTATAAGTATATCGTATCTGATTTATATCTACAGATCTTGTTACAGACTGGGATCCAACGGAGTGCCCTTGAAACCTGACACCTCGCGTAGATTTCACTCCTGTGTAATGCACCACCGAATAATGTCTCCGGTCTCCTAGGAAGTTGCCACACCTTCCGAACCGTCATCGCCACAGGGATTGACATCCATGGTTCGACTTCAGGATCAAGATTTGACACATCGAAACCGCTCGCTGGCGCCAACTTTGCCTTTTGTAGTTCCACGAAACTCTCTGTCCAGTCCTGCGCCGACTTCCCGGGAATCAGGTTCCAAAACCTCCACCGCGGGCCGTGAAACTGATTTGTTATGTCGAACAAGCTTTCGCGCCGATGCGGTCAGCATTTTTATGTCTAGACTTCCAATGGCCCCTCACTCCTCTGGTTGTTATGCTGTGCCCGGGCTTATCTGTCCTCTTTCGGCTGGCCCATCGTACAATCGGAAAGTTTGATCCCGCCAAGTATTAGCCGTATCGCATTTGGAAGTCAAAGGGTTGAACCAAGATATTTTTTTTGGAACGATTCCATAAAGCTAGTCCCTGGGCATGTCCGTGGAAGGCTTATCAACTCTGATGCGGTTCACGACACTGTTTTCAAACTACATGAACAAATTTGCAGGTAGGTGTTATTGCTTCGCGTTCCCGCTCATATAAGTGAATGATCTTTGATTCTTGATCAACCAAATTAATCACAATTTCAGGCGAAAGTAACGTCTAGAGGCGCACAAGAGACCTGGAGCCAAAAAAATGTCTTGTGCCAGTACAATGACTATTTTCACGTACATGCAACCACATACCAAAGGCGGTGATGTTCAGTGGCCTTAAGGGCGACATCTGCAAAAGATCCGCGCTCCTCTGTGAATTGTTACTGCAGAGTGACCCCCGAACAACACCAGATGCATGACCACCATCTTACTCAGGGTGTCGGTTTACAGTCCGAAGACGAACATGTGAATTCGAAAGTCTGGTGTGAACCCGACGGACAGTGGTAGCCAGGCAGCCTACGAGTCTCGCCAAAGAGAGGGGAGCAAGCGAAAGGTTATTCGGCCAGTTTGGTTTACGTGCGGCGCCTGCCTATCGCCGGCGACTCTGAAGTCACTTCGCCACAAGGCGACGGTGTCAGAGCCATCTGACATCGCAAAGCCGTGGAGGGGGGGAGGAACGGTAGGGAAGCTGAAAATCCTGCACGAGCGAATGCCTTCCACTAACTGAGGTCGGGGGCCCATTTCTAAAGTTTGCGGCGGAAACATTTGTTCAACGAAGTCCGTATCAATGATCAATGTCAGGTCCTCGATCTGCAAGACATATTTAGACGTGGGCGGTACAGGTGAAAAACAGCAGTGGAGCACACAATACTTGCAAGTATTAGCCATTCAACTCCAGCTTGGCCGTTCCAGACGAGTAGCAAATTTCAGCTCTACGCATCAACGAGGTCTGTTGCTCAACGTCAACTCCTGCGGTCGCTTGGTCAGTGGACATCCAGCACTCCACAAGCACCATTGCCTCCGGGAGGGCTTATCGCTGGGGAAGTCCTAGCGCACGACCGTGGGGGTCACCCGAGCCATAGTTTGCAGAAATTCCCTTCCATCTCAGTTTGCTTGCCGTCGCTAACGAGTCTGGGCAAGGTCTTCCATCCCGTTGCGGATAGACCTCGGATTGGATAAATACCCCCACAAGATCGGAGCCCTATTTGTGGCGTGCGACAAGCTGCAACAGCCGTGGATCTCCGATTCACGGCCGTCATATCTCCTGGAGGTTCGTATGTCGCTCTTGGGACCACAGACCCAGAGACATCGAATATTCGCGACAAACACCAACTCAACTTCTCCGTTCCCCGGTCCAGTGGGTTGCCGTTATCCTGGTCACTGGCGTGGGGTAACGTTATACTTGAAAATCGTGATCACAGCCAACTTACCTCACTCCTAAGGAACGTCACGGAGCTGTGGGGTAATACAACCGTTATGAAAGAGCGCAAGGATGGGATCCTTGTGCTCGCCTGAACCTGGCATTCTCTGCGACACTACTGTGCACTCTACACGCTGTTTGAGCAGGATCCCACTCCGTCACATCCCAATATTAGATCCTCGATGTAAGATTCGCGATCGTCGTCTGTTGGGTCGATGGCGTGAGACGTCGACAGGGGGACAGTGCCAGCTTTGAAGGGAGTCTGTAGTTTACAAACGTTGAAGCACGATAGTAATGAAAAACATCTCCGAGGGCGATGGAGTTCAACGTCAAGATCTTCCTCGATTTGGCAGAAATGCAAAGCTCCTGGATTTGGTAGGTCTTGTTCCATACCGCAAAAGGACAAATCTGTCGTCAATGCGAGTGATGGCGCACGAATCACCAATTTGGTAAATTTCTTACCATGGAAATTTGGACCCACGTAAAACCTGGCCAAGGAAATGTGCCTCGCGTGATATCTCTTTGGTATGTCCTGTCAAAAATGGAAGGTTTAATGGAGCCGCTGAGTTCAGTAATTTTGGAATCGGTCCGTACTCTATATAAGAGCGGATTGAGCTCACCAGGCATGAGCCAGGTGCCTCCAAAACATATGGGCGCATCGATAGACGGACCGGTGATGCTCGGATTAGACCGATCCTCGGGTAAGAATCGACAGGTAGGCTTGGGAAGCTTGCTTCAACGCGGCATCTAAAAATGAGGGTCTCGCACCTGAGCGCAATGAACGTGTTCCAATGACACAACGGAGTCTTCGGAAGTATTTATTGAAGTGAGTAGAGAAGGTCGATATTAAGAAGATTACCTGTATCGAATCGGGCATAGCCTGAAGAATCCCGGTGGACGCGGGTCGATAAAAGCGATACCAGATCTGCACAGGAGTCAAATCAGAAATTCAAAAGGCTAGCGCTAAAATCCAAAACTGACGAGAGTGAGCTCTATACGAGAGAACAACGGAAATGTGCTATGTGGGTGAATGGACCGCTATGGTGAGGGATGTGCGTAGTGTGGCCAGTGTCAAGTAAACAACGCCTTCGGAGGTAACGTCACGACGCTAATCGGAAGACCCGATCCAGCATCGTGGATGGCCAAAACTGGGCTACTTTGCGGCCAAAGCCATTCATTTGGAGGAAGATCTGATTTTTGATGATACACAAGAACGCACGAACAGGGATAAAGGGCATACCTCTTAAGCTCATCCCCATCTCTGATTGTCCGACAACCTCTAACTTAGGGTCAAAACCATGAGCTCCTCCCTGCCGACCGACATTCCGCCGTTCTATGGCGCCGTGGAAACCACCATGAACGCCCTCCGTCTTATTCATGCAGCCCGTCAGGGCGTGATTCCGCGCATCACTCGTCGGTTAAACGATGCCGAACGCAGGACGATGATCAAGAGTGGCGCCGTCTTTGTCTTCAGTGTTGAAGAAAGCGGAATTAAGCGTTGGACTGGTAAGTTATTACGGTGCGTCCCGTTCGAATCCTGACCATTTGGTGGTTCTAGACGGCTTGCTCTGGTCTCCATCTCGTATTGTCGGCAATTTCTTGGTCTGTGCGTATCTGTATAGCCTGTAAAATGTCCTCGAGCTCTGCTCCAGGTTTATCGCGAAATAAATGAACGTACCAACAGCCGCGGAAGCCACAAGAAATTGTACCCATCGGATGAACCAGCGCGGATCATGTCTGTGCGTCGCAGCTCAGTCCAACAACTGCACAATACACTTACGGGCCGCGCTGTCCTCCAGGCCAGCGAGCACGGAACTTTTAAGCCGAATGGTCTCATAAAAAAGGTTAGGTCAGCGCTCCTCCGTCGTCAGTCAACTCACTCACCCATATTCAGACCATCACTGTCACCATCGAGGGCTCTGACCTTCATCTTATCTCCTACTATACGTCGAGCGACCAGCATTCAGGAAAGTTGAAGGTTTGTCGCAATGTTCTATTGCTATCTGATCTTATCGGTCTGGTCAGAGACCGACAAGTCGCCCAGATATCATGAACCTACATATGGATCCACGGCTTTTTCGGTCCACGAATTTTCGAGTGCCTCCCAAAGTTGAAAAGGCGACGGATGGTACTTCGCGGCTCGTGTACGCGTCCCGTTTCACCATTGACCTTGTGCTGAAAAATGACCAAAAGGGAATCAGAAGAAACAAGTGACCCCGTCGAATGCAAGATAGAGGACGAGACCTACAGCGTTTCAGTTTCTCCCACTTCCTGGGGATCGGATAGCAGCAACCAAGGCTCGCCAATCGAGAATCCGTTCGCTGGAACGGTTTTGTACCCGGTCTCGACCACCACCTCTGTGTATCCGAGAGTGAGCCACAGTGAACGATGGGGTCGGTACCTGTCCCCACCCTTCGCCCTGACGCGTGGTCCTCGCATTCCTCCAACTCTTCACACCACTACAACTCGAGCCGCCGCGACGCGACTCATTCAGATTCGTGGAATCTATCCTCCGCACGCTGGCAGGGCGAGACCTACCAGCCGTCATCACCACCGGCCTCCAGCGTCTACGTCGATCGCTCGCGCGCGCGTTCCAGTAACCCCTACCCCTCACCTCTCCAAATTCCATCCCATCGGCGGGACTCCGACACCTCGGCTGTTTTAAACTCACGCTACGCTGGGCACCACCCCAGCGAGGGCCGCGAGGCCAGCCGTCTTCCGTGGCTCCTTGCGGGGGATTCCGACGGCAGTAAGGATACTCGAACTCATCATCCCGGGTCCTCGTTTAGCGTGACCGCAACCCAGGCGTCGGTATACAATCCTCAAGGATACCACAGGCCCACCGTGAGTTCGCACTCGTACAATGCCGGGTGGTCCTCGAATACCTCGGCTTCACTGGCCATAACCTCGCCTCACCCTACATTCTCTTCGCCATCGTACGGATCCTCGTACGCCCCGAGCTCGGGCGGGATGTCGAGTCCCGAGGAGTACTCGAATGCCGACGAATACGGGGATTCTTAGACCAGTGCATTTAATTCTTGATTAGGCGACACACCTCAGACAGAGTAACAAGCGTTACTGCTTTGTTCTCGCACATGGTTAATTTACTTGATTTGTTGTCAGTACATAGACTGTGAAATGCATTTCAAAAATAGTTGCGTGGTTGAAAACTCCTGGACAAGGGCAATGAGGAGTCAAACGTCCGGGATGGTCCTCCGAGCAGGAAACACACCGCATAAACTTTCCGCGTGATTCGGCATTCCAGAATGCCGCTGCCGCATGTTCCACAGCTGTCCGAGGGCAGAATGCTGTACGGCAAGGCTTCATGCGAATTACTTACACGATGACAGGGCATCAACCGCAGGAGTCGGCGCCGTGGTGTTCTTGTGAACTCATTGGTCACGCCTTAAACTTCAGACCGTTCGCGTCAGAGCATAAGATGATTCCCTGTCCAAGAAGGCCGAGGTAAAGCGTCGGAGAGCAGGTATTACACCGGAACTCACTGCAGTCTTCTTGCTTGAGCGGTTGCTTGAGGCCGACAAATATTGAAAGATCAGGTCAAGTTATTTCATGGATTCTCAGCACCGGCCAAAAAAATCTCTTCCATTTTGTGTCAACACACGACCGGTAGACCTACTCAAGCGTTTGCGCCGGTTCGCCTCTCGATGAAACCCTTGATGTTCGCGTGTCCGTCAAGGCTGCCGAAAAAGCAACGTTTCGCGGCGTTTTCCCACAACACGACGTCGAGTTGTTTGGCGTAATTCAGGACCAGCTCGTAATCGGCTGGAGATGTAAAAGCAGTATACAAGTAGCCTGCATGTCCGCCGTTAATTAACAGTCCTATTAAATCGTGTTGGAGGAGACGCCCACCTTCTTGAGACTTTAATCGATTCTTCTCAAGCTCCCATAATCGGATCTGATCTTGAACTGTGACGGGCAAAAGGGGATTCTGGGAGGTGTGCGGCTTTACCACAGCGCGGCGAGTACGGACGGGGCTCGACGTACATTCTTTCTCATTTGTGGGTGTGCGTGAGCTATTAGATAACTGATGATCTGAATTTAACAATTTAGAAATTATAGTGGCAAGTTTAGCGGGAGGCGACAAACCTGCTCTGCCGATATACCGTTACTGAGCGCTTTCTTAACACTATCCCGGGTGATAGAGCCGACGACTAGGTTGGGAAATCGGTATTTCAAGGCTACGAAGAGATTGAGGACGGCTGTTTGCAGCGGATTGTCTTGGGAATTTTGATCAGTTAGCGTGAGGCACTGGGCGAACCGGAGGGGCATGGAGGTACCTGTATATGCGTATATACGGTAGTTAGTTTCTAGGACAATAAATCCCTCTTTGGGACCGGAGCTTGTCCCGGTCGACGTAGGAAGCGGAGGGGAAGAAGATGTAAGCGTTGTGGCTAGACGCGTGGGATAGAAACGTCGTGAAGAAGACTAGAATGAAAGGTTGTGAGAGACGTACGGATCGCGCCGCTGTACATGCACGTACCTTGCGCTGCCATAGGAGGCCGTAATCGCGGAGATCACTGAGCATGGCCTTTTGGGTAAGGGCGGCCGTCTGCGCGCCATTCATCCCTTCGGTCGTGTATTCCTGAGATCATACGATGAGGTACATTCATCAGGTAGGGAACACTTACTCTGCCGAGCTCCATTGTAGATAGCATGAATAGAAAACTCAAGACTTCGACCAAATCCATACCACGCTCCTGCTGACGTTTAGATGGATGCCACGAATTTGAAATTAGGTTCACCTCGGCCATGCGTAAATATTGTAGCAATAGATCCCAGAGCTGTGCGTGCGGAGAATGGAGAAGAAATTGGAAGCCTGCAGATGTAATTTGCAGCGAGCCGCTAAAATAATGGCATGAGCATACAGGGGGAATGGTATTTTGGTGACCTACTGTGGACTGGCCATGAGGCCGCTTCGCTGTAGGAGATATAAACATCCTTGGATGGCCGCATGGAACTCTGCCCCGAATTAGATGATACCATGTAGTGAAGTATCGTCTGAGTGAGTTATATCGCGTATCTCCGCAGCGAATTTACATAGCACCCACCTCCCATCGCTCCAGCGCGTAACCATCAAGACTATCGATGTCCATGGGTGGGTATTTGTCGTCCTTGGCCGCCGGAACTCCAAAACTACCAGTGGTACCACTAATTAAGACCCTGAGGACGCTATTTTTCAGCTTATACTCATCGCCTTACCCCCCTGTCAACGCCTGGCGAAAGCTCGTTTTGAATGTGGGATTGAGGGCCAACTTGATTGGGGAAGTGGCAAGGAAGTGGAGACGAAATAGAGTAGTCAAAGCAGTGTCATAATTTCTGGCGGATCAGAGTAAATTATGATCCAGTTTCGCAGATATGGCCAGTACTTTTTGCCTTCGCGCACAACCCAGGCGGCCATGGTAGACGAAGCGATAGCTGATTCAAGCCAGAGAAGGTTCATGACGATCTGCTGCTGAAGAGGCGCCAAGAGCCTGACATATTTGAGTTAGACATGATCAAGGGCTTTACGCAGACATTTCCACCGAAAGATAGAAAGACATGACGAGGGTCGTTGATACAAACGAGTCAAAGTCGTTTGTGATTGAGACTGTAGAAACGGCAATAGAGAGTGGGGGCTGCTAGCATTTTCGGTTTGTGCGTTGCTTGTTACTGAAGGCATACGCGTTCCGCAGAAGGACAAGAGATGGAGATGAGAGTAAGGAGACTAGCCGCGGCAGCTTACGTAACCTGTTAAGGCGAAAACAAGTGATCGACTCCGAGTCACGTGCCATTACGCGTCTTAACACCATGTCCTTGTCCGTCCATTCTGCCGCACAAAATAGTACGTAGAAATTTGCCCAGGTACCCGAAATATTCAAGCTGTCCCTAGATCAGATCCACGTCGTTCGTTCGCTAATCTCAGAGAATCCCAAATTGATCAATGCACTCGATGTGGTACGTCTTGCGATACGGTCCTATCTCAGCTCACGTATTTCCAAGGATGAACGGACTCCGCTTCATTGGGCTGCCTCCTTCGGATCTACCGAAATTTCCAGGTTTCTAATCGATAAAAATGCCGAAGTGGATGTGGTCGATAATAGTGGATGGACGCCTCTGCACATCGCAGGTGATGACAGGCATATCTGACCTTGAACCTTCGATTGAAATCTCCTAGCTAGTGCTGGTCATGAAGAGATCGTTCAAGAATTGGTAGGCGCCGGGGCGGATGTGAATAAGTATTGAGTCTTCTCGCTTCCTACTTGCACAGCATATCAATCGTCATACAGGAAGAATAATAAAGGCATTACTCCATTGTATGTTCTTCTTCTCGTTGATCTGCCCCGTTTCTAACTCCTTGAAGGCATTATGCTGCCTCAAAGTCGCGGGTTGATGTAGGCATAACTTCTCGGATCCATGGACAGAATCTTGATGATATTTCTTAGATTGGAAAGCTCTTAATCTCGAGAGGGGCAGATGTGCGTACCCATATGACATGCACGCCAGTTCATTCAAACTCTCTTAGATTAATGCTAAAGATAAGGCCAACCAAGTGCCTCTGTGAGCCGAGATTTCTCCTTTGGCTCTGTGATCCTCAAGGCAGCACCCAGGCATCGCGCTGCAACAACCGGATCCGTAGCTTTCATCCGCCTGCTACTGGAGTCGTCGGTACCGCCCAACAAGACGCGCCTCAACAACGCAGATCGGATCGGTAATCCATTCGCTGCCGCTCTGTCTTGTCTCATTAATTTTGATCCAGGCAACACGCCCCTTCATCTCGCGATGGACTCAGCGCACGCCGAGGCGGCCGTAGCACTCATCACCGCGGGCGCAGATCGCGGCAAGGTGAGCACCGGATCTTGAGCACTTATCGTCGCCATCTGACCAGCTGCCCCAGTTAAATTTGGATGGAGAAGCTCCAGAGGATGTCGAAGGTGTTGGAGGCGCCGAGCAGCGACGTGCCAAGCAGTATGTCATAGAGTCTTGTGGCAAGGCGTAGGATGGTGTAAGATCTACCAGAAATGAAGACGGTTCATGTAAGCTACTGTTGTATTTGGCACGACCTGGACCCCTCTTCATTATTACTGTCGTACACTTGGTTGATGGATAGAGAACCGCCTAGGAGCGACGACAAGCTCCAGATGCGACGACAGCCGCGCTTTTACTTCAATTGGCGTTACAATATGTTTGATGGTAACCCAATTGGTCCGAATCCGTCAAACTTGTCACCGCCTGTCTTCAACCACCATCATTGCCTTTGCCGCCAACACATAACTTAACTGCACTACGGTGAGATACTCAACAAATGAGCCGTACTGTATCATAAAGGCAAGCTATCCGCCGTTGCAACTCCGTGATCGGCGGATTATTCTACTGAGGAACCCGGCTTTCAATGGAAACCCCTGCCAAAAAAATTGTGTTATTTGGAAACCCGAATTCCAAGGGTTTCTCTCACCGGCGGTCGGTGCAAGGCGGGTGCCAAGTGCGGGGACTCGGCAACTCGGCACTTCGGCACACGGTCACATGACTGTCATGCTAACTTTTCACGACATTCAAGCAATGCCAACAAGCACTTGGGGGCAGGATTTTCAGCAGCTAAACAAATATTTATAACATCTAAGGCCCCTCACCGTAGTTAGAATTCCTTAACTGGATGATCCTGATCAGATTTTGTGAACTTATAAGTTGAATAGCTCAGGTCATTGTTCACAATTGAACAGCGGGGCACAATGATATTTTAATCTCAACACAGTAATCTACAACTGGAGAGGACATTTTGAGCGCTTGTGACCCTCCTGCCGACACAGTGCACATTTGTAGGTCCTGCCAACCCAGGATGTTTTGGGAGCAGAAGCCTATTTGGGCCTCAAAATTTCGCCGTCACCATCACCTATGCCGAAATTGTTCACTTCACGACTCTCTGTCATCCGTCACCTGAACATTCGGTCAAACGGTACAGTATTCCCCAAACTTGTAGCTGTACTGCCAGCATCACAAAGACAGAGAGGTCTGTATAGAGCTTCTTGAAGGTAACAGTTGTGGCCTCGGGGGTCTTTTCGGTTGGATGCATCGAGCTAGCCATTCTGTGAAAATGAAATCGCGGTATGTGCGATGGCCAACTTTGGCTGGCCATTGACCGAGTTTCAAACTCCGACGCTTCATCCGGCCATCCTGCGGCGACGGCGGAGGGGCTTTCAAATAGATGTTTTGAAGGATTTCCCAAAGAAGGGGGTTTCTTTTGAAAGCCGGGTTCCTCAGTAGAATAATCCGTGATCGGCGGTGTCCGAAGATATCAAACAGCTTCAGAATCTGGATCCGGGGCTCTAGAAACATTCTGAAGGCCGTAATCGCAACCCCCCACCCCCGGTGTTGCCATGATCAAATCGCGACCATCAACACCGGAATCCGTAACGACTCGTCACCGTCGCTACCAAGCCTGCTTTAAAAGTAGTTAATATGAGACTGTATCCTCAAGCTAGTCTTCACCCAGAACGAGCTTGGTCTCGTTCGCCTTCCTCTGCCTACAACAAGCTGGGTCTTGTTCCGTCTTCCCACTTATACAAGCTTTGGTCTACTCCTATCCTCACAACAAGCGATTCTTGTCCCTCCCAGTCTCTCACGATATCTACGCACACATAGAATCACCCACCATCCCCTACACCACCCGCTCTAATATGCGTTTCTCGTTCACCATGGTTGTCGTAATCACCGCCACTCTCACCAGTGCCGCGATAATCCCCCGCAACGGCAGTTTGTCCAGGATAGAATACCGCGACGATGCGTCAGCGAGGGAAGTCGAAGGCAGGCAGGGACGCTCGCATCCGCGAGAGTTTTTTGTCTCCCCCGGAAACGAGCCCCCGCAGCGACGGTCAAATTGGGTACATCCCCGAATGCATCCCCGAGACTTCCCGCGCCACGAGATCCCCGGCCGGGCAGAGGAAGTCGACGAGTCCAGGACCTTCCGCCGCCACCATCCCCGAGACTTTCCCCGCAGGTATTCTCAGGAGGGCGATGTTGAGGTCCGGACGTTCTCGGGGAGATTGCACGCCCGGCAATTTCGCTCTCTCGACTGAAGCTCAAGCCTGATCATGGCATATACCCTAGAGTTATATATATGGTGGATGGGATGGGATGGTGGCGAGAAATATTTGGGACTTGATGGAGTGTACATACAAGTTTAGTATCATAGGCAGCTAACTAAGTTGTTCGGCATGTCGGATCTATGAATTCGCAAAGTCTGCAAGTGATGGATGTAAAATAGGATTGATAAGTAGAATGATACAAAGTAGGGTACGGGTGAAAAATTTCAGTCTATGATTGCACTAAATATTTTCTGGCTGGAGAACTGCACCAGTCTGGAGAATAGGGACAGTCAGAGTAGCGGGTTATGCCAGTTATGAGGCCGGTTATGAGGCCGGTTTTCAAGTCGGTTATGGAAAATGTTTCCCATCATAACTGTGTGATAACCGTCGAAAACCGACCGCAATTCTGACTGACCCACTTTGAGATCCGGTTATGACCTCGGTTTTCGTTTCGAATAACCGCCCTCATACATTATTAATTTTCTATTTATCTTGTGGCTATGCTCCTCCCAACGCGCGCAAATCCTTTTGAAAGGAGGCTGCGATTTTGGCAGCAGCTTTGGCCTGCTTCGAGGTAGTGGCAGCCCGCGGAGTCTTTGCGGTAGGCCCTGCCATGGTGCGACGATTAAGGGCAGGCAGAAAATTGAGGAAAATGAAATGTATTAGTCATCAGGATATTCGCCCTAACATTGTCACAAGTGGAATCGTAGTGCAGATAAGAACGTAGACCATAACCGATAACCGGCGAGAAAACCGATGTAAAACCTCCTCGGGAGCTGGTTTTACATATCGAAGCCGGTTATGGGTTTTGTCGGTTTTCCTTGGGTTTTCCCCACGCTTTTAAATTCCATAACCGACTTGAAAACCGGCCTCATAACTGGCATAACCCACTACTCTGACTGTCCCTAATATAGTGAGCGAAGATCCCGAAAATGCATCCTACAAAGCGGAGGTATCAGTTTCCACTGTTGAAAATGATAGGTGTCGGCGGGTGGGCACAAGAAAAATGAAGCCGCAGGTTTGCAAGCTGGGTATTAGGGAGGAATGTGGTGGGCTGGCTGTAGCGGGAGCAAAAAGACTTAGGGGCTACTCAGCCAGACCCCGTTTTAGGGTTGACATTTGTTCCTCCACCTAAGGAGCCGCCTATTTCATTATGTAAACCCCTTCTTAGGGGGGTTCTTTTTTATTTTATTTTTTAAGTCAATTTTATTTCTTCTTGAGTGTGTGCACTATGGTAGGGATAAGTCTGTATGTATGATGCAATTGGTATGTATATATGTGTCAACATGTGGGGTGTCTCAGCAGCAAGGCTTGGGGTCAATGAGTTGACCACGAACAGGGTTTTGGTCCCACATTATGTAGAGGGCAGAGCTCTGTGGGGTATGTTAGTGATATAGGCCCATGGCCACCAAATTGTAAGGTATTGAGCAAGAAAGGTCAGGGCATAGATGAGCTGTGGCAGGGTTTTGCCACATAATGTGAAACCCTGCACTTGGCACCATACATAAGACCACCATCCTTGATGAGCCAGGATGTGTCTGTCTCGGAGGAGAGGGATGGTTGCAATGATACAGAGCTCCTGGTCTGGAAATCCTCTGGGCAGCAGAGGACCGAGAATGCTTTGACTGCTCCAACAAAACCCTCTGGCAAGGCCCACTGGATGCAGGGTAGTATTTGCAAGTAAAGTAGTGTTCATCCTCTAGAGGGAATGAATTTTACAGCCTTAAGTTGAGATAGAAGTCTTAAGTCTTGTGCTAGTTAAGGATCTCCTGTGTCTGTTTGAATGATAGTTAGTTGGTTAATGTGATACTTATGATATGTCTGATGGGGGCCTGGAGTTCCCAATAATAATATTTCGCACTACTGGTACATGACAGAATCATCTCCACTCGCGTAGGAAGCACTAGGTTGCCCTTTTAAGACCCATATCTTTCACCGGATATGTTGATACAATTCTGGGGCCTTCTCAGATGGTAGACAGTGATTTCTGTTCTACAGGCAGAGCTGTTAAAAAGCCTCTGTCACGATGTGGGTTCACTTTGTAGGTCCCCAAGGATGTGTAGTTTTTTATGGGATTAATGGAATGGACACTGTCCGTTTTAAAGCAAGTAGAAGAATGATGTCCGCAGGCCTCCAATTGTGTTCCACAGTACCACGAATGGTTAAACATAGAAGGCAGATGCTTCAACAGGCTACGTGAAGGATGTGGATGGCTCCTCGGAGGTTCTGCATGCTTTGAAATGCTAATATTGTTGATCGGTTACGAAGCAGAGAATGGATCTGGGCAACTGATTTGTTTCTGCTCAGTCGTTGGGTGTCAGAATGGATCTGTAGCAAGGAATGGCACTATACCAGAGCTCTTTTAGAGCTTTACGGTATAAAATCTGTTGGTGGGCAGTGCCCCTCAGGACTTGGAGAGGATTGAAGAGTTGTGAAGTGCCTAAAGGACAACACTTCTGGGGATTATTCTCATTCAGAATGGAGGATGAGTAAAGAAGAGAGCCCCTGGTGACCAGTGAACTCTATAGATTGGCAGGTTCCTACTATTCTGCTCTAGTAGCAGAAAGCGGGGGAGTTCGGAGATGCTTTCTCCAGGTAAGGTGGGTGGTATTTATGCTGTTTCTAAAAGTCCATGTGATTTTCCCTTATTCCAACAACTTCATTCATCTTTTCGACAATCAGGAACAAGTCCCCCTTTTCCCATTCTCCTTCATAGTTGTGCGGAATCATCGTATGGGCTCGCAGACTGAGTTCCTAGTTTGCGAAATGACTCTGTGAGCCAGCAGACTGCATATATCTTTGTTGGACATGTCGGAGATGGTCGCAGAATGTGTTTCTTGTAGATGGAGTGGCTCTGCAAGCCAGTGGACAGTGTAATTGTCAATTGGACTTGGTTGTAGACAGTTGCAGAGTGTGGTGGAGTGACTCTGGAGCCAGCAGACAGTGCAGTTCTTGGTTGGTCCTGGCCATAGACGATCACAGAGCATGGTGGAGTGATCCTGGAGCCAGCAGATGGTGCAATTCTTGGTCGGACTTGGTCATAGATGGTCACTGAGCGTGGCAGAGTGACCCTAGAGTCAGTGGACAATGCAATTCTTGGTCAGACCTGGTTGTAGATGGTCGTGGAGCATGGTGGAGTGACTCTGGAGCCAGCAGACAGTGCAATTCTTGGTCGGACTTGGTCATAGATGGTTGCAGAGCATGGCGGAGTGACTCTGGGGGGTGGCTATGCACCCTCGAGCAGACGTGGAAGTACGATGCAGACGATAAGGAGAAGCTGTATCGTTTCGAGAAGGGCCTGCACCCAGGAGGGCAGGAGGAGTGGTGGAATGGCTTGGCAGCGGCAGACAAGCAGATGTGGACAGCGCTGATGGCATCCTTCGTGCAGAAGTGGGAGAAGCCCAAAGCAATGTGGCGGGCACAGGATGTCATCATCGCGGAGCTCATGACCAACTGCCTCAATCATGGCAACCTCGGGCAGTACGTCAAGGATGAGGATGGTGTCAGCGTCCTCTCCATGTCGCATGGGTGGGGGTGGTGCACAAACTCCTCGGGGAGCTCGTTGATGGTGACAAGTTGATGATGCTAAAGTCGGGCATCTGTGGCATGCTCCCTGTCGAGTTCTGGCACCTCATGAATGACACGGGTCTCAACAGCTGGGAGAAATACCTTAAGGCTGTCAAGGAGGTTGGTGTCGACTGCATCAACGATGCTGTTAAGGAGCGCGGGCAGCGCCAGGGCAAGATCAATGGCGACATCTTCGCTTGGCATGCGGCTAACCCAAACACAACCGCAGCTCAGTGACAGGGGTTTTTATTTCAATGTACTGGGTCTTGTGACGAGAAAACGCAAAAAAGAAATCCAAAAAGGAAAGAGAAAGGAAGGGTTCAAGAAACCTTCGTAGGACTTCCACTCTGTACTTGTATTGACTGTACAAAAGAAGAAATGCTTCCATTTCAAGGTGGATTGTAAGGGAAAGGGGTACAAAGCAATTACAATGTGTCTAAGGCAACGCAGTGATACAACAGATACATAGAGTGTGAAATCAACTTGGGAGGGCATGGACCTGGCTGGTTATACTTGTGAAGCTCTGACAGTGATCACGGATAAGATGTAGGACAAGGGAGGGCAAGGGAATCGTGACATGAAGCCTTGAAGGATGCGGAATCAAGGTTGTTGGCACCATGAGGACGAATTTTCAGGTGCTAGCTGGAAACTCACCGAGTATAAACCGGTGAGAAACACTCAGAGGAAACCAGAGTCCAAATAGACCGTTGTGTGGTATTCAAAGACTGAGAAGTACGCGTACACCAGGTAGAAGTAAGAGCCAAGAAGAAAAGATGGGGATGTGACCAAAGGTCACACCCCAAAGGAAACGTCCGAATGATGCGTTAGTAAGCCGGCAGGTTTACACCCTCCCCCTCCCTCGAGAATGTAGCCCCCCCACGATCAACCGTAGTCAGTGAAACGTAAAGTAAAGTAAGGTCCGAAACAAAATGCATGCCCGGTCAGCATGTCGCGAAGTGAACACTCCGGCCCCCGAAGGGGTAGCGTACCGACTGCAGTTAGAAATAAAGGGTGGCTTGCCAGCCTAATCCTGCGCGCGAGCGAGCCAACGGTCGAGTGCCTCGGCTTGTGCGAGTTCGCGTGCAGGGAGCCATTGATCGCCGCCGGGGCCATAGCCAGTGAATCGAACGAGATATTGTTTGCCGCGGCCACGAGGTCGTTCGTCGATAATTTCCTCGATGAACCATTCCTTTTCGCCATGGTCGTTGAGGATCGGCTCGGGCTCGGCGAGTTTACGTGCGGGGAACAATTCGTCATCGTTCTCTATAAAAGGTTCTAATTCAGACGCGTGGAAAACGGGGAAAACATTTGGCTGATTGTGGAGATCCAGGGTGTAAGTAGAGCACTCAGCGTGTTTTGCGACCACCTTATAAGGGCCGTCAAAGCGCGGCATATATTTAGCGACGCGCCCGTCGCCCTTTTTCACGTAGTTTGCACGCCTGTGGGCAGTAGTCAGTTTCACGCGATCGCCCACTTTAATGTCATGATCAGCCCGACGCGTCTTGTTCGCTTGCTCAGCCTGAGATAACTTCGCGGCGAGCAAGTTTTCTTGAGCCTCGATAACATCCAGATCCAGGCGGGCAATCAGTTCCGCGGCGAGTTTGTCCTCAGAGGGCCAGTTGGCGTCCGGAGATGTGATCAAGGGTGGAATTACGCGAGGAGATCTGCCCATGCGGAGTTGGAAGCCCGAAAAGCCGGTCGACGCGTTCACCGAGTTCATCATGTCGAATCGTACGCGCGGTAGCGCCCGGACCCAGCCCCGTTGGTTCCTTGCGACATGGTATCGGACGGCCTGATTGACCGTTTTGTTGGTGCGCTCGCTAGCTCCATCGGTCTCCGGGTGGAAAGCGGTAGACATTTTTAGTTTAACGCCAGTCAGTTTGTTCAGAGCTTTCCAGAAGGCAGACACAAACAGCTTGTCACGGTCGCTGAATATGTCAAGAGGGAGCCCGTTTTCGCAGTACCAATTGTCAAAGAACAGCAAGGCAAAATCCACAGCTGAGATGTCGGTTCGGGTGGGGACCAGTCGAATATCGGCGCCCAGGCGGTCCGTGAAGGAAGCAATACAATTGAAGCCTTGGTCCGTCGGCAGGGGTCCAATGAAGTCGATCGCGACGGAGTCCCCGCGCTTCTCCGGGATTGGATTCGGATGTAACGGGCCCGCAGGGCGCTTAGTACCAGATTTGTTGCGCTGACAGTCGGGGCACGCGGGAATGTAGGCCTCCTCCAGATCGCGACGCATATTAGGCCAGTAATAACAATCCCGCAGAGTTTTGTAGCATTTGTCGAATCCAAAATGACCTAAGGTGTCGTGCGCGAGATGGAACAGGGTCTGTCGAATATCGCCGACCCTGGGAATTATCAGTCGGTTCGCCACATACCAAAGGCCTTCTGGTAGGCGATACTCCAGTCCTGGCATTCCTCTGCTCGCTGAATTGAGCTTTGCACACCAAGGGTCTGAAGTATATCCGTCCTTGATGGACTTGAGGATCGACGCATCGGAAGCAATCTTCAAGACGGAGGCAATCGGGGGAGTTATCGGTGTTGAGGGAAACTTGATCCGTGTGCGCGCCAAGCATTGTGCGCTTAAGAAAGGTGAGGTGGTGCACGGAAGCAAAATGGAAGCAATTAATGGCTCCATTTGTGCGCCTTTAACGGCCTCGGAACTCTCATTGAACTCCGTGCGAGATAATGCGTCGGCAACGCTATTGTCATCGCCTTTCAAGTACACAATCGAGTACTCGTACTGGGACAGAAATTCCATCCAGCGGGCTTGCCGCCGCGAGAGGTCTTTCTGGGTGTCAAAACTTTCCAAGGTACGATGATCCGTGAAAATGGTGAATTCATTCCCAATCAAATCGACCCTCCATTTCTTTAACGCACGGATTATCGCGAGTAACTCTTTTTCATGTATTGGATAGTTCAATTCAGCATCTTTGAACGAAGCTGATTCAAAGGCAACGGGACGCGCAGTCTCCCATGTTGAGCCGTAAGAGAGCAACGCACCCGAGCGCTTATCGCTCGCATCCGCCGTTACAAATATTTTGTTGTCTGCCCGGTTGTCGTGGTCGATGACCGTCAAACAATCCCGGCCCACAACAATTCTCTTTATTTCGTCAAAAGCCCGCTGATGATTCTGGTTCCATTCCGGGAAATCCTTGTCGCACTCCTTGGTAGTCAGGTTCTCCAAGGTTGGTGTCCACTTTGCAAGGTCCGGGAGAAATTTACTAATATAACGGACCAGCCCGAGAAACGCGCGGACATTGGTGGACGTCTTGGGCTGTGGCCAGTTCATTATACGGTCGACTTTCTTAGTATCAGCCTCAATGCCTCGTTGGGAAACATGGTGACCTAGAAAGTCGATTTCGTACTGGAATAACTTCGTTTTCTTTGGGTTACAGTATAGCCCCGCTTTTCGCAAGGCCTCAAATACCGCACGGACGTCATCCTCATGTGTCTCGACGTCGTCCGACCAAATAACGATATCGTCGAGATAGACATGACATATTTTTCCAATGAATTCCCTCAAGGCAGCCGTCACCCGTCTTTGTTGTACGGCAGGTGCGTTCTTTAGCCCTTGTGGCATGACAAGCCACTCGTACAGTCCTAGCGGAGTGCTAACTGCGGTATATTTGATCGATCCTTCATCCAGACGAGTTTGGAAGAAACTGTCGGTGAAGTCAATGACCGACCAGATTTTTCCTTTCGCGCAGTCGGCGAGAATGTCGTCTACTCGCGGCAAGGGGAAAGCGTCCCGTATGGTAATCGCGTTTAAACGTCGGAAGTCGTTAACCCACCGGGGTAGTGCGGTTTTGTCTGCCTTAGGGATCAATAGAGCCGGAGACGCATGTGGGGAAGTAGAAGGCCGAATGCGTCCAGCATCAAGATGTGTCTGGATCAATGTTTGCCAAGCCTCTTTGTATTTTCGAGGGCTCTGGTAAGTCCGCGTCTCGATGTCATTCGCAGCTTCTTTAACCTTGATCTCACAGACAACTTCTCTAGGGAGAAAATCTATGTGTGGAACGGGTTCGAACAACGTAGGATAATCATTGCGAATACCATCACCTCTCTTTGCGAGTTCTTCACAATGAGCCAGGACTTCGACACGCTCACGTACAGCGGCGATGACATCAAAAGGCCGTACGGCTTCGAAATAGTTCTCCGCCTCAAGACGCTCTCGTCGTAAGGCGCAGACAGCCTTGAGTTCACGCGCCATATCAATGTGGTCGCGTTTAGTCCGCCTTCTCTTCTCCATCGGAGCTTCACGCCGAGGCTGAGACGGCTTTGGAGGTGTTGGGTCTAGAAGGTTATAACCCGTCTTCTTATCCACGACTGTACGTGCGCTATGATCAATTACAATGTTATTACGGGCAAGCCATGGTATGCCCAATATCAAGTCACAACACAAGTCTCGTGCTATTAGCGCGCGTACGGGAGAGGATGACCACGATTGGTCTCGAGACAGAAGAGGTAATTTTACATATTCGTAGAGGAACGCGGGCGGTGAATTGATAGCTAAAGAAAAGGGTTCAGGTTTCAAGAGTTTAAAACGACGGAGTTGGAGCTTGTCGACGTAGTTCTCGTTTATCAAAACTAAATGAGCACCGTTATCAATTAGCGCGGTGATCATCAACGGTAAGTTAGACATCGGCCCTTCTATTAGGCAGTCCCAATAGAAGTGGCCGTGTGCGGGGTCACTCACTTCGTCACGGTTATCGTCGTCAGAGCTGTCGTTCTCTTCGTCGATGCCCGGCATGACGACGGCGACGGCCTTAGATTTCCCCTTCTTCGCGGCGTCGACGTCCGCCTGGGTGAGGGTGGCGTACGTCGCGGCCTTGGGGTAGTCGTTTGGGCACGTCTTCGATTGGTGACCCACAAAGAACTTTCGGCACTTATTACAGCCATCGTTCTCCTTCAAGAGATGGCGTTCGTTCTCCGTCAATGGTGGGCAGAAGTTGGAAGAGGAAGCGGAAGTAGAGTTCGAAGAAGTAGCGGTCGAGTCCGAAATGTTTCCTTTACGCGAGTTGTCGAAAGGTTTCTTGGACGCACGTTCATCAGCATCCGAATTCGCCTTGCGTTTCGCGGCTTTGTCAGATGCAGACGCCGCGGACGCGAGCATGCGAGCGATTTTTGCGTCATCATAGATGCGCTCCAGATCGATCACTGTGACTGCCCGGATCCACTCGTCGTATTGGTCGTCTGGGATCTTGGCAGCCGGGGAGGAGGAAACGCGGTGATGCAGGTCTTCGAGCATCCCGGCCTCCAACGTATGGCGAAGGCGTTTATCATCAATCTGGAGGGCGGAAGCGGTAGCAGCAGCGGAGTCGTCCTGGAGGAGAGCGGCGAGGGAGTTCACATGGGTGGACCATTCGTCAAAGGTCTGGTGCTCCGACATGCGACTCGAAAGAACCTCTTTGCGCGTCTTCTCAACCCAGTCGACAGGAAGAAACTTTGTTTTAAATTCGGTCATGAAGTCGATCAAGGAAAGGGCGGTGAGACGGGTGTGAGACGCCGTTGGGCGCAACCAGTTCTTTACCTTGGGATCCTCAAAGCAGCCGACAAGGATGCCGACACGCTTCTCCTCCGCGGTATCCTTGAGTAAGAAATAGTTGCGAGCAGCGCTGATGAATTCGGAACAAGCGAGGGCGGTGATGTTACCCGACCCGAAGATAGGGAGCTTCCCGGGGACGGTGGTGACGACCGCATCTTTGGAAGCAGACATGGTAGCGGCGGGTACAGGCGGAGATGGAGAGGGAAATTCAGAGGAAGAGTCGGTGGAAGAGGCCGATGACGGTGGAGACGGAGACAACGCGGAGAGGGAGCTTGAGACGCTGCGTTGCGCTCGGGCTGCTCGTCGCGTGAGAAGAGGGGTTGGTACGGAGGGTTGACGAGACAGTTTGGAAGTTTTCTCTAGAGTGCCCGTATTAGTGACGTGGCACATTAACGATACGATATGCGAGCTGGAGGGTCTCGCTGAGTACGGAAACGTCGCTGGAAGGTCGACGTGATAGCGCGTTCCTTACAGGATACGCGTGGAACGGAGGCAAAACCGAATCAGCGATCTGAAGATCCCTGATTGGCGGCGACGGAGGTATTCTCGTAGCAACGGAGATTTATTTGGAAAAAAAGTGGAAACTCACCGAGTATAAACCGGTGAGAAACACTCAGAGGAAACCAGAGTCCAAATAGACCGTTGTGTGGTATTCAAAGACTGAGAAGTACGCGTACACCAGGTAGAAGTAAGAGCCAAGAAGAAAAGATGGGGATGTGACCAAAGGTCACACCCCAAAGGAAACGTCCGAATGATGCGTTAGTAAGCCGGCAGGTTTACACTAGCACACCAATGGATACGATTAATGAAGCCAGGAATGGTGTAGAATGGTCAATGAGATAAGTGACATTGTGCAAGTGCAGAACTGCACCGTGCAGTGGAGGTATGAAGTGGCCAGAATCTGAAGCGGTTGTGGTCATGCTGGATAGACAGGAACAATATAGGTTGACAGATGTGCTGCACTCGTCATTTGTACCACCGTCTGCATCCACATCGCAGTGGATCCACGTGATAGTAACGGAATCACGTCAAATGGGGTGCACTGATAGTATGAAGCAAAAATAAAATGAAGTGGTGTTAGAAAACTGAGTAATATACAGGAGACGTGATACACACACTGGGAGTACACCTTCTGGTCCAATAAATCACAAGATGTGTTCCCTCCCCAGTTCACAATGTCGTTGATGTACGAAAGTAGGGTTAAAGAGAAGATGCTGCACAAGGAATATTCTGAGTGCCAAGTTTTACCCAGTTGAAGTTGACTTGAATTTAGGACAGAAAACTGTCCCCTTTTGAGCGCAATTTTGGCCTGCTGGCAAGATTTGTGGGTAGATGTCGCTGCATTGCTTCAAATGTTGATTCAGCATATTTTCCAGCAAATCCAGTCGCCAACAGAGCAAAAAACAAAGGGAGGTGTGTCTTGACTACTCCAGGAATGTAAAGACAAAGTTTTGAGGGCTGGGGCTTTGTAGACGAGCGGAACGACATAGATATAGTTGTGGATGGCAGATAACAGCGGCGTGGGAACATTATCTGCTGTCGCGTGTTATCTGCCATCCCTGGATTCTGAGGACTATCGAGTTCATTCCAAAATTCTGAAGAGGCAGAAAGCTTCCATATTTGTTGTTACATCTTCTGGATTATTATCCCGAATTTAGAGGGTGGGGATATGAAGTTGTGGGCAGCTGTGGCAGATAACACACAGCCACTGGGCAGATAACACCCAGCTGATCGGAACTTGAACCCTTCGAAGCCGAGTTGCGTACTTTTCGCCCTAGTCACGTGCGCCAAATAAGGCGAACATGTAAATATTGTGGGCAGCAGGCAGTGGCAACCTACAAAGTGCATGCGGTGGGTGGCCTACTGGGTGCGAGAGTGGCAGCGACAGTGAGCCAGTGTGGAGAGCAACAGGGGAGGCGGGGGGCGGTGCAAGCATTGTCGATGTGGGGGATGGGAGAAGTGGAGCGTCGGTTGTGGCATGGTGGAGGTTGGGCGGAGGGCGTGCAAGAGGAAGTCAGTGACATCCGTCACAGCGGAGTCTCGGTTCTGTTTGCGGTATTGAGACAAATAGGGCACGCAAATTGCCTTATCTGGCGCACGTGACCAGGGCGAAAAGTCAAAGCCCTACTTCATTTGTTTGACCCTAAACTCACCACATATCAACAAACAATGAACGGCCGGCTTGATCCGAACCTACCACGCGCCAGAAGTGGGCTTGGAACCAACTTGGAACGAACCTACGCGGCTACCAAGCGGCTACACGACCACTGTCGCCTTTCTTCCCTCGCTTTGGATAGCGATCCTCTCAATGTCTTCCTCCCTAGCAAATGCCCGCAACGATTTGACAGCGGCCTTCTTTGAGTTGGTCGGAATGACGTTCTTTCTTCTTCTGGGTCTCGGTGGCGTTCAGGCGGCGACAAGCGAGAAGATGTCCAACGACACCAGTGGCTTAGAGATGGAGCAAGTGCTATACATATCAACCTGCATGGGGATTTCTCTCCTTGTGACTGCTTGGGTATTCTTCCGGTCAGTACCGGCTCCCTTTCACCGCTCGGTCACCTTCATGTCATGACCTCTATCCAGCATCACTGGCAGTTTGTTCAATCCTTGTATCACGGTCGCTTTGGCCGTTCTCGGCATTTTATCGCCAGTCAGATGTCTACTATACTGCATTGCTCAATTCCTTGGCTCGATCCTTGCGTCTGCGATTCTTCTTGGCCTCACCGGAAATCTCTCTGTAAAGTAAGAACCGCATGGACTTGAATCTACTTCAGTACCTAGACCCCTTATGTCGAGCACGTCGTTGCGGCAAGGTACAGCCCCAACTCAAGGCATTTTTATTGAAATGTTCATCACGTCCGCTCTTGTCATCGCCGTTTTGATGCTGGCTGCCGAAAAGCATCAGGCGACCGCATTTGCACCAGTACGTTGCATTCATCTGTCTCAAGCATTCGTCTAAAAATTGTATCATGTCATTCAGGTCGGTATCGGGCTTACGTTGTTTTCCTGCCACCTGTACGCCAGGTTTCCGATCATTTAGATATGAAGAAGCTGACACTTGCGAAAGTCTTTTACACGGGGGCTTCCATGAATACTGCGCGATCCTTTGGCCCGGCGGTAGTCACTGGATTTTCGACTCCTCATCACTGGGTGGTACGTCAACACTGTAATAGGATATCACCCTGCTCAGTGTCCCTTCACCCAGTACTGGGTTGGCCCTTTCCTAGGAGCGTTACTTGGGAGCGCTTTCTATGCTATCTCCAAGCAGTAAGCATGCAAGTATTGGACTCTGAATCCTGATCAAGCCACCAGCGATCACATGAAATCACCTGAAGATCCTGTTGGAGTGGCTCTGGAAGCTATGAGAGATAGAAACATCACTTCGGCCCCACGTGCGGTTGCTAATCAGATTCGTGAACGGATTCCGAAACTTGGCAGCACACCTACCAGCGACTCGGAACAGAGTAGCTCAATCTCAGGACAGGAAGGGCCGCTTAGAAGCGTGGTATGAATAAAAATAATCGATGTTGGGAATCTCATTCTCGGGCCGCGAACCCAACCTGTATAACGCTTGTAACATATCAATATTGTGTTAACTCGATTGGATTTCAAGCTTCAAGATTATGTCTGTTCTCACGTGGTCGCTGGAGCATGACATCCGCGTCATCTGATCAACTGAACTTCCATGGCTAAATTCCATTCTCTCTGTCCTTCTGCGGTGTAAACAGCAATTGACAGAGATCTGTGGGTAAATATACCGACCAGATGCCTTTCTTCACTTCGGGCCGCATGAAATCGCATGGTAAAACGCAAAGCGTGCCCCTGTGACAGAGTTTAGCCTTCTATATCTGCGGCGATATCGTCTAACCGCTTCCTGCTCCTATCCTGCTCTCTCTTTGAAGGGCCAAGAAGCCACCGCACTTGTTCTTTCGGCCGACTAATCACCAGGCCCGTTTGGTTATACTGTCATATGCCTATTTTCCTCCACGCGTGCCACTTTCCCGGGTAGGATGGCTGCCATGCGAGGGCCTTATATATCGAGCACTTGGCGGTAATGCAGAAGAACGAGGAAAAATGATCTTCTCAGCAGTTCACATTCTCTGCGTCCTTTCAGTTCTGGGTGTTTCCTATGGGCATCCTCTTGAACCGACACGCACAATAACTATCGAACCCAAACGCGTAGCAGCGGCTCCTCCTAATTGCTTCCCTGCACTGGGTAGGCGTTGTCTCCCCTCTGTGCATGGATTCAAACACGTCTTGAATCAGGTTTTACCATGCCATCCACCACACCCTCCAGCTTGACCAACTGGTGGTGCGACTACAGCACGGAATATGCATTCGTAGGATTCAGTTACGAGGTCACTGCCTGTATGTACAAGTAGCCTGATATTTTACACCTGACCCGACTGACGGATAATCCACAGGCCAAAGTTTAAGCAAGCTTCGCACCGATTTCTTGAAGATTCGACAGACATTTAAAGGGCGCTATATTCGCATGTATGGATCTTGCGATCGTACAGGTGAGAATAGCCCGTATATTAAATACGTCAGATTCTTATCCTGACGGAAATTCTTAGGATTCTAGTAAGCAGTATTTTTGGAATCAATTTGCCATGTTTAATGTATCGACAGCAACGACATCATCGACGCTGCATGGGGCGCTGGCATCGGCGTACACGCCTTGATTTGGGTGCGCAAAGCCATTGATTAAAACCGGTCATTAGTATTGAAGGATACGTCAGTTTGGTTTCGACGGCACTGATGAGTGGATAGGGCGACGAAACGCACTATTCGGGATTCTCCATTCCAACCCTAAAGCTAAATTTGTGACTCGCGCTCTCCAGTTCGGCAGTGAACCCCTCTATGATTGGGTATTTCATGCCTTTTCAATCGTTCCTCATTCTGACTCCTGCGCTACCAGGTATTGGACCCTCCTGTACTGGCCGGCCAGGTTAGAGCTGCGACGGCGAATTTATCAAGTCTCGGTATCCCAGTGACGATATCAGAAATGGCGTACGGATACCAAGTAGAGTTTTATTGAGCTGCGAGTGTGCATCATCAACTGAATTTATTACCGAAAACAGGAGCATGAAGATGACGGCGCCCAAGACGTCCTCGACGCCATACAGTTGATCGACGCGCATATGTTGCCGTTCTTCTCCACCCAAGCCTCAATCGGTTAGTTTCCCGCCATTGTTCTGTTCATAATTCATACATCCCGACAGCAAAAAACTCGTGGCCAATTGTCCTGACGGATCTTGACTGGTTTGTTGACAACGGCGAAGGCAAGAAAATATACTTGACTGAGGTATGCTGGTGCCAACTTCATTTGTTTACCAATCTAAACGTAACGGGCTCCAGAATGGGTGGCCTTCCGTGGTAAATATATCGATTCCCAAGTTAGCGGGGTGTTGGCTAATCTACCCATATCTAGACATCAGACGGCGTACAACCTAACTCTCCCTCGGCCGTGGCTAATGTTCAGAATGAACACGTATGTTGATCTGTCAAATCACTGTGAACATTTTATTAATATCAGCATCGACAATCTCCACGATTCTCCAGGATTATTATTCGGTTCTTGATGCGCACTGCTCCTACTTCAAAACTGTTCCTGGGGGAGGGGTTGGTTGGTTCTGGCATATCTACACCGATGACATGGAACCTGGATACGGTCTTTATAACACTGCCGGCAACTTGAAGTTTCCGTTCAGCCCCCAGACTTCATGTTGAGCACCTTACTCTAATTCATATTCTGGGTTATCAAGGAATTCAATGTATTACTAAGTTTATACGATCTCTCCTCGGTCTCCATACACGTATCAGAACTCTTGAAGCCCCGCCAAAGGCTTCCGTACCTTGTGCATCGTATCCGTCGACTTAGTCCAATCCTCCTGATGGTAGGCCTGCGGGGGCTAGAACCCTTCTCGCAGGTTGTGCTTGTGCAGGACCACCAAACATGGAAGAAAGCATATCACCCAATGGATTACCGCCTTGACTCCGCGAAGGCGCTAGTGCAAAATACAGAGTTGACAATTCGGTGAGCACCTGTGGAATAGAGCCGATCAGTTCATCTTGCTTCACACATAGGACCAGTACATACCTGGCGAACCTCTGGGGTAGCCAACAGCCCACCCTTGCTTTGGTATGTGCCACAAAGCCGAACCCAGCTTTCGCGCACAGCTTTGTTACGTTCACCTTGTGCGCGTTGGCAAGTCAAAACCGCAAGCTGCGCAAAATTCACAACCTGGTCCTTCACAAGAACTACTTCGGCGTCGCCGACTGGCATATGAGTGTCCGATGCCCGGGGGAGAGCAGTTACGAAATGTGTTATAAAGGAATGTGCACCGAGTATATTGCCGTTTTGCAGATACCTAGGAACGTTAATGGTCAGAAGACGCGGGGAAATAAGTCGAAAACGTACGGGAGCGTCCCCCTCAGGGAGAAGGCCCCATAAGAGGAGGGATATGAGGCCGACCATTCAATAAACATTTCTGCAAGCAGCCGAGCACTGTCCCGCTTGTTAGATGCTAAAAAGTGGGGCTCGGCGGCCTCAAATGCTCCCTCTGTACTGTAAATCAGAAAATTTGAGGATTTCCGGAAGTAAATGTATATCTACCTTTGTATAAAAAATCGCCGATGTAGTGGTGCAGTTCGGAGTCGCCTGCAGGACAGGAACCGCTCTTAGCTGACCAGCTGGTGGATCATTCAATTCGCGTTCAGTCATCATGACATGAGGATCGCCTCACGCTATTGACTTGTCAATGAGCGTCTTCCGCCAGGCACCTTCGGAGCCAGTCAAGGCTATCAACTGGGTCAATCTCCCTTGAAATGACATTTAGGCTTCTTTGCAGGGCATACGTCTAATGCGCGCTCACCTCTACTTTCATCGGACACAAGCTCCCCTTTCAGATCGTACACTTCCAGCATGAATCCAGCGAGGTCAACGCCACTTCCCGCCTGGCCAGTCTTGAACAGCTCCCTGGCGCTCTGGAAAAGGACGTCGATCGCAGTATCATACTGCCCGGACTTTGCGTATCTCGAGGCAAAGGTGCGGGCCTTTTGATGTGCCTCGTACGGAGCCGACGCGATCAGCGGCAATATTGCGTTCAGAGCACGCGAAGAAGAGGACGGAGGCATGAGAGGTGTTTACCTGTTTGTTGTGCAGAATCTTTCAAAACAGACGCAGACAAACACAACCGCCTCTTGTCCTGAACCGTGATGCCGATCTGTACGAGCTGTACCACGTCGTTGCCGTTTCTCTATACAGTTTACAAGACCTCCTCTAATCTCCGGCTCGAGCAATGTGTACATTGTCTCTCTTTTTTTTTTGCGGTCGGGCTGGCCGGCTTACGTTTTATCAGGAGAATTGCCACAGATTTGCCGACCCTTATGTCGAACACGACTCCCTGACGTTGATGCTCGACCTCATACTGCTGAAAAGAGGAGTCTATCGCCATCTGCTTTACAACCGGGGAGCCGAGCCCCGGAGATCGGTAGGTGGCACTAATTCTGATCTAGTCAAACCTGGACGGAGTCCAGAGGAACGCGAAAAGGTGATTTAGACTCGTTCCGTTTCTCAATTTCTGAGGAAATGTCTCGTTCATAGCTAAGGTGGCGAGCAACTTTCCGATTCGGGGGCCCTCTCATCTGCGTGGATGCTTGTGCGTCAATTGGTTGCCGCCCGCTGGCTGACATTCTTATTACTTGCAAAAGTTATCAGATGGAGTCATTTGAGTAAGTTATTTCGGCCACTGGCATATATACGGACATTCGGTCTGCACAATTCCAAAGCCGAGTGCGAATGATGTTATTTTTCTAGATCCCAACCAACCAGCTGATGTTTCTCCATGGACAAGAGAGACTGTCGGCAGTATCTTTCGAACCCTTGTTGGCGTCTCCGTGGGTTGGTCCGCCCAATTGTTTATTGTCAAAACACTAATTTCCTGAAAGAAACCATCGCATTTCACGTCGGCGTGCTTTTCGCGTGCTACGTGGTCCTGGGGCTCGTTGATTGGCTCGTGCCGCGTCGTGCCCTGTCGGACATTCGACGCGAATTTCGGTATATATCCCCTCACTTGCTGTGTCTACACGCTCAAGCGAGGAGCAGTTTCTCCCTCGTACCCCTCACGCTCTTCTACTCGTCTCTTACTAAGCTCTTCCTCCTCTTCCTGCTGACGATCTGGCGCCCAAATCCGCACGAGTCCGCGCCACACCGCGTGCTGCGACTGCTCGACGACGACCGCGAGTGGGTCGTGCGCAATGTCCTCGGCGGGATGTCCGCCGGCTTCGGGCTGCGAGGTACGCAGCGTTCTTTCTCTCTGCTCTTCCTGCCAGTTGAAACTATGAATGCAGTCGTGCTCGACTCACACCCGGTGCTCACGACGATCATCATCCTTGGCGGGTGGGGGCGAAGACGGCCGTATCGCGTTTCGTCAGTCGCTGGGTCGGCGGCGACGAGCGGACCGGGGAGGCTTGGCTGGCTTACAGCATTCCGTGATACTGCGCCGCATTACTTATCGTTCATCTGAGTCTGTCGCTGTCATTGAGTTTCCTAGTGACTGCAGGATTGGAAGTGTCTAATAAGTCCGCGGATCAATTCGCAATTGGGTGCCTGGTGCCTTGGATAGCCTCCTCGTCCTCAGATACGAGCCAACAGTTATTGCTGAGCTCTGAACACGTATGTCCCCCATATCCACACCAGAAACTCCCCGAGAACATGCCTGCAAACCCGCACAGGATGGTGCGAAGCAACCACCCCATTACAGACTATACAAGCAGCGATTCTTCGGCCTGACTGGATTTGTGGGTCATCTCTTCCAGTCAGTCTGAACTGAATCGAAATTTAGACTCCAGATCCTCCTCAATATCGTGTCAGGTTGGCCAAGATCATGGTTCGGCTCGATTGCGAACCAAGGCAAGCATATTTTCTTTGGCGAGAGCGCTGGGCGCTGAATGCGACCGCAATGTAGCGGTGAGCGAGCTTGGATATACGCTGGACCGCGTCAACTGGTTGGGGAATATCATGACGTGCGCCTGCATGCCCGTCGCCCTTGCGATCCCTGCGCTCGCGACGCGTTTTGGGCTGCGCAAATCCGTGAATATCTCTCTCTTCCTTCACTGATAAGAATGAAGCTCAGCACCGGCGTATATGTAGTGCTTGTGCGCGGCGGGGTGTATGGTCGTTGCATCGTGGGTGCGGTTTGCTGGGACGATCCGTGCACTATCGCCGGACCAATCGTTCGCGCTTGTCATCCTCGGGCAATTGTTCAGCGCGATGTCGCAACCGGTCGTGCTCGTACTCGCACCAAAGTACTCACAGAATTGGTTCGACCTGCGGGGGCGCACGGTCGCTACGATGGCTATCGCTGTCGGTCCGTCTCTCCTTTCGAAATTTCCATATTCTCAACTTGACACACGTGCCTGTTTCTTTCCAGCCAACCCCGTGGGCGGAGCGATCGCTCAGCTGATCTCCTCGCGCTTCGCCTCCGTCAGAGAGTCGGTGCGTAACAATCTTTTTATCTTCGGTTCCCGGTTGCGTCATAAGCTGATTTTCGATATAGATTCTAGGCCTAGGTAAGCGATCCCACAACTCATTGGCGCACGACGATGTTCACTCGAGCTCCCCCGCAAGCTATCGTCTCGACGGCCGTCGCGCCATGTGCCTTACTTGTACGGGATGCGCCGCCGACGCCTCCGAGTGCGTTTTCCGTTGAATGTCGACGGCACCCACTTTGGATCTTACTCCCTGTTCAGCATATTCTGGCTCTTCGACGTCCCCATCCTTGCTC
The DNA here is from genome assembly GCA_029204085.1 of Mycena sp. CBHHK59/15. Taxonomy (NCBI): domain Eukaryota; kingdom Fungi; phylum Basidiomycota; class Agaricomycetes; order Agaricales; family Mycenaceae; genus Mycena; species Mycena sp. CBHHK59/15. The sequence goes on from JARGXW010000600.1 coordinate 55,508, forward strand.
GTCCTCGGGAGAGCGATGCTCGGCCAAGACACGAGTCCCGAAACGCACATGGCCCCGCGCGAGCGGATCGATTTTGTCATTCTGCTAGTCCTGTTCGGGACACTGGTTGCGACGTGAGGATGATTCCGTGCGAAGGCCATCCGTCTCACAGTAACGTTTGCCTGTGGTTAGATCCAACGCATTTGCTCTTCTCTCGGGCCAGGACGTGGTTTGTTTCTGCATGCAACGCGTGATGTCGGTCTGAAATCATGGATCAAACCCCCAGGTCCCACAAGGGTACTCAGACCACGACGCCGGGATGATGGGCGCTACGATGCTCTTGTGCGGGATCGCATCAGCAGTGGTGACCGCGCCGCTATTTGACCGCGTGTTCACGTAGGTTGTTTACACGTCAGTAGTATTTTAGCTGAAGGATTCCCCTCTTTGCACAGATCACACCTGGCGCTCACGATGAAGATCCTGGTCCCCGTGGTTGCAGGTGGATGGTTTTCATTAATCTGGGCCAGTAAGCGAGGCGGCTCGCAAATTCAGACGTAGCGCTGACTCGGCTTATAGTAAGGCCGCATAATGCCGCCGCCGTTTTGTCATTATGGCTATAACAGGTGCAGCGTCTGTAAGGGATCTTGATTACAGTTTCAATACTCTTGTGATTGACCTTTCGAATGCAGCTGACTCTGCTCCCCGTGGCCCTCGAACTCGGATGCGAGGTGACGCGCAATGCCCAAGGAAGCTCAGCGCTTCTCTGGTTTATGTTGGTTTCTTACGCAATCCGTCCACTTGTTACGACTAACCTCCTGTCCCAGTGTAAACCTGTTCGAGATAATATTCGTCCAAGGCACTCTTCTCGTTTCTCAGACTCCCCTGACGCTGACGATTCGTTACGTAGCGCAAGGCGCCCTCCGCGCCGGCCCCAGCGCCCATCCTCCCCTTAACATGCACCGTGCACTGATATTCAGTGGAGCTGTCGTCATGTCCGTCACACTCCTAGTATTCCGCATTCGTGGAAAGCAGGTCCGTAAAGAGTTGGACGAACAGATGCAAGCGCAATCTATCAACCAGACGGCTTTGTTCCCTGATGTAACCCCGGATGGTGAGAAGTTGTCTGTATAATAATCCCGTCCATAGTACACGGCAGTCTTTTTATGTACGAACCCAAGGATGTATTATATACGAATACAGGGATGCACGCTACCAACAAGCTATCTGTCTCTATTTCACGTGCCGCCCACAGACTCCTATCGCGGCGGATCACCACTGGCAGCGCCCTGCTATGTCCCAACGCGAATCGCATCCGGGTCGTTTGACATCGCATCGTCGCGGTGCTGGTGCGGGAGCTCCGCCGCCCGCGCTGGATCGTCGACGTGCTGCTCGTACTACGGCTGTGCTGGTTCCCGGGCCCGTCGTAGTCCGGTATACTACTGCTTGGGGCCGTTGCTGTGTGCAGATCGTCAATGAATCAACTTTCCCCCGACGGACCACCCACGTCGCCGCGGTTCATCGCGTCCGTGGCGTCGTAGCCCTGCATCAGGAAAAATTCACATTGTTCAGTAGCAGTAAGTAGCCCTCAGGCTGGTAGCCGGAGTGCCACGGTAGTCTAGTCCCCCTGTATGAAGCTTCTGGTAGCCCTCTGCCATGTTCTGGTAGCTGCTGGTAGTTCTCAGTAGTTTTAGCATACATGCTCATTAGCTTCCTGTATCTAGTCATAGCAAGAAGTAGTCATTGTAACGGAATGAAGTAAAATAAATGGTACTTGAATTACTACAGGAATGGACATGTGCACAACAGAATAGAACAGACAAGGTGTAGTTGCAGGTAGATAACTACTACATATGGTAATTTATTAAATTGCGACTTGCGGGAATCGAACTCACACCATCCTGAAAACACTCAAAACAAAACAGACACATCATAACCAACTGGACTGTATAAGCATGAGTAGGTTATCAACAAGCACATAATTGGGCATGTGCACAGCAGACTCTGGACTGACTTGACAGATTTTTGTTCAGGTGAGAATCCTGCAAGGACTCCCAGGAGGCGTCTTTGACTTATTTTAAGCTGCTAAATCAACATATATTGACCATTCATAATGTTCAGAAGCACCAAAACCCTCAAACAACATTTGCTGTTTTGGCAGATCTATCCACAGCTACTGATCTGGTGCTGATGGCTACCAGATGTTACAAATCTCCTGCCTTCAGGCTATCAGGGCTACACCACCAACCTGTCGTGACTTCAGTGCAATCCCGGCACATTATGTTGAAGTGATCTCACTGGCCGAGATCAATTTGGTCTCATTTTGACGGCTGAATGATATCGGCTGTCAGACCTCATTGCGCCATCAGATTCAGACCATATTGAGGGCTGTACAGATCTCAGCCTGAGTCTTTTACTTGAGTTCATACACAGATGTACTGCAATATATTATTTTTTATTCGCAATTTGTCTCAGAGAAACTGATAAGATAAGATAAATGTTTCTCCAAATCTCGGCATGCCAACCGGCCAATGTTGACCGACTTTGCCGCAAGAAGAAGTATGAGTGTCAGGTGCGCCATGCCAAGGCGTACGATGAGCTCGAGCCGCTGCCGAAAATAGGCCGGGCACAGAGCAGAGGGCGAGGGTGAGGCGGTGGAGGTGAGCATTCAGGCACATCGGCCCAGTGTGCAATTGGATGACAATGCTGCACTGGGGGTCTGAGAGATTATCGTACAAATGGTATGTCCATACAACACACTCCCACTATAAATTTTAATATGTATATACACATCACAGATCAGTTCGTCTTCGTTTACGTTTTCTTGCCCTCTGCGCCCGCACGGGCTGGAGTTCTTCAACATCCATCGCGACACCTTCCTCGGGCTCATCCTCTGACTCTGGTCCTGCGACATCTTCCTGCTCACGATCACTGGCAACACCTCCATCCTCTTCACCCTCAAGGTCTCTCCCTGCGGCTGCTGCCTCCTCCGCTTCTCGAGCAGCTTGATCTGCTTCCTCCGCCTCCCGCTTTTTGGCCTCTGCGTTTTGGCGACGTTTGGCCGCTGTCTGCTTGCGATGCACATCCCTTCCCACCCTGGCCTTTTGCGCAACCGTCCTGTGGAATTCGCTGCGTTCAGGGAACAGCAGCTCAAGCTGGGTTAACGCACGCGGCAACACGCGACAGAGCTTGGTGAAATTGTGAAGGGCACTCATGTTAATGATGAAATGGTCATCATCAGTGTGCTTGATCAAGCTTTTGTCCCGGTTTGTCTCTTCGCGCTCCTGTCGTTCTTTCCTGACTACCGCAGGTTGACAGTGTCCCATCCGACAGTCGTGCTGAACCGACATGATGAACTGAACACGTGTGGATGGGAGAACAAGGAAGGATCGAACGCCTTCAACAATCTCCTGTCCATTCGGACGGCGCAAGACTGGCCAACAGAAGTCCCGATGTGCTTGCTGGCTGCACATAAACTGCTCGAGCGTCACAAATGCCGTCTTCTCAGCGGTGAGCAGCTCGTATATTCGCCCAAAAACGGTACGTCCTTGGAGATCTTTTGCAGCGACCCAATTTTTAATCGCGATCTTATCCCCACTCTGTGCAAACAGAGTACGACCAAATCGCCAGGGGCTCTGTGGTTGCGGTGGGGTGCCATTCGATATGTTCCAATGGTTGGATGCCGCTGACTCCTGCCATTGCACAGCGGGATTTTTTCTCAGTGGTTTCGGCTCCACTGTCCCTGGAGAAACAACCGTTGGCGAAACCCAGCCAAGATGACGCTGAACCACGCGATCGGACTGAAGAATGGCCAGAACAGCCTCTCCTGCTTGCACCCACTGCTGCAAACGTGAGTCCCACCAGTATCCGCCGGACAAGAGGTGCTTGACGCGGTCCATAGATGCGAATTTGCGGGAGATATCACGACTAGGGGCAAGGTGATTGCTGTACACCGAGCATAGCCGAAACACTCCGTTAAACGCCTCATAGATCTCGGTGGACGATCGAATTAATGGTCCGAAACGTCGAACATCGTCCATGATGTGCGCTAGCAAATGGAGCTTGATCTTGGTCAAAATTCGCAAAGGATCGACAGCGTCGAATGCATCGAGAAGGTTGGCCACTGCTATTTCAACCTGCGCGAGATATTCACGCATATCATCGATTTCAGGGACCCAAAGTCTTGCACCTAGCTCCCCGGCAGCTTTGACGAGTTGGAACTGCTCTGGTGTCGAGATTTCGTGAATGTGGAACAGCAGGGTCTGCATCACGGTTTTGAAATGCTTTCCGATGAGATTGTTTTTATACTGCATCATGTACGCAGCTCGGATTGGCGGCACAGTTAATCCACTGATATCTGTGGATTGCAGACGAATAGCAAGCAGATGGCGGTCAGTATCCGACCATTGTTCGGTGTTCATGTGGTGCCAAACGTATTTGATCACGCCCAGCAGGATTGTGTGCAGTAGCTCGAGGGGAGTATCCTGGGATGGGTCGAGGCCGGCAATATCAAGCAGGGGATTCATTTTGTCACCCGGTTGCTCGGAAAACCACTTCAGCACCTCCGAGGCAATCTGATCTACGGTGCGTCTTGGGCCTTCCGCCTTGAGCTCCTGGAATTTACGGACCAGCAGCTCAATCCAATACTGCGCAATTTTGTCTTTCGTTCCAGTCGCTCGCTGCAATTTCTCGACTCCCTTCGGATCCCCACGCATTGCTAATTGCAGCTGCTTCTGGAGGTTCACTCGGATTTCTTCTGCGTTCCGTAAAGTCCCAGCAAGATGACACTCATGGTACATCTGGTTCGTCTCCTTCTCCTTGTTTGTACCACCCCAGTGACACTTTCGACATGGGAAGTTGGCTCTACTCCCCATGTGGGATGCCTCTTCGGACTGCTGCGGGTTATCCGCCGGCAACCCTGGGACACGAAGGATAAATCGGCATTTCCGTTTGGTCGCCGCGTTATACGCCTTCACGGGCTTGGTTTCCGTGCTCTTGGCGTGATCACGGAATGCAGCAAATTGTTCCGCAGATGATGCATGGGGTGAGGAAGAGACGTAATGGACATGGAATTCTTGCTGAAGCAGACGTCCAGGGAGGCAGCCATTTCCGGTATACATATTCATATGTTTGTTGTATTGTTTCGATTTATTGCCCGAGACGTCATCCGCCCATGGGGAAACCATTATAACGAACAAATCCTCATCGTCGTCGACAAGGGTTCGCAGGTGGTTGGGCATTTTGGGAACCTGTGAGTCGTCCACCCAGGTCAAATTTCCGAACTCTTCGACAATTTCGTCATAGGTGCGGTCGAATTCCTCGGCTTTTTTAGACTTCAGGTCCTCGGAGTGAAGCTTCCATTTCCCATTGGCCGTCTGCGTCACCTCAAAGCCATCGGCTTCCAAGTCACCGTTTCGCACAACCAGGAGTAGCGGGACGACAAATGTTCCGTCTTCAAGCTGGGCGACCTCGTTAATCCAAAAACGCCGCTGGCCTTTGGCGAACATGGGTGTGAGCTGTTCAGGTGCGTATTCCGTCCACCTCTCAGCCTGGAATACCTCTGAAATCGGCCCGTCCGTCTCTTCAGGGTAGAAATGCATGTGAGGTGCAACAAGTGGGTTGGCGAAATCGCGGGCGATGGTACCCCGGATGTCGTTCATGTAGAATATATTTCCCTGCTGTGATTCTATTCGTGTAGGTGCGTCTCCACAACTAGATTGAAGAGACTGCTGAATATTCCGCAGCGCTTTGATCGACGGGACGTTCGGGACACCGAGATTTTTGGCAAATTGGATTATCAAGGACATCTGCACGCTTGTGAATCGACAACGCGGGAAATTGTCCATTATGTCGAGGAGCATGGCCTGGGCATCAAAGTGAGTAACGGCCGGTTTATGCCTGAAGAGAACGACTTACCGCTTTGCTCGGATAAGGATGGTACGCCGATGGAGATAGCGCCGAGGGATCAAAGCATTGCTCGTCCTCGTCCTCGTCCTCCACCCTGTCTGGATGTTTTGGCATTTCATCACTGACAAATTGGTCATCAACGCCGTCCTCGTTTCCAATTGGTCTGCCTGATATGCATCCAAGAGCATTTGCTCATACTGCTGGCAAAGGTTTGACTGTTTTTCTTCCACCGTTGGTGCAACTGATTCCTCTACTTCTCCCAGCTCCTGTATCAATTCTGCAGTGCCGTAGACGCGCTGATAGGCAGGGAAGTCGGGTTCCGTTTGTGGCTCTGCGAACATCGGCGGTGGATGCGAAGGGGTGATATCTTCGAAATTAGGAAACGCTGACACCACAGCAGCATTGGACACTTCAGAGAACTCCTCAAGATCGACAGTGCGCGCTGCTTCGCGCTCTAAATGGTTTCTCCAACAAGTTCCGTGTGCATTACAGGTTAGGTGAGTTTTCAGTGACTTGAGTTCAATGCCATGTCGACCAAGCCCGGCTCCAGATCTTCCATAACAGATGGTGCAGCGGACTTGTCTTCGGTCTTCCGAATATTGGAGGTATGGAATTATTTCTGTAAACGTCTTCAATAATCTGACATGTGTCACGAACAGGTACCCTTACCTGCAGGAGGTTCCCAAGCTGCTCGAGGCATTTTGCCACTGCAATGTGTTTAAAGGAATGTGATAAATCGCGTCGCGCTGCTTTCACGCAGACTTAAAATCACGGTCACATGTGTGGTACTGCCACAACACACTTTTTCTTGCTCTCATCTTATGCCATCTGGATCCTCGACCAAAGAGCTTCTCGAGCGCTCCAAACGCAGGAGATTGGAACGCCAAAATGCACCACCTTCCAGCACCCCATCTAGCCCGGTGTTTCCCCAAACACCAAACCTTCCGCTGCCACCACCCTTTAGCCTCGATTCCACTTCTAGCCCTTTCACCACACCGGCCTCTACCACGACTACTCTCAGCATTCGCGGCACGTCATTGGCACAGCTCAAGAACTTTGGTGAACGCGAGCTGAAGCGCGTGAAGCTTGAGCCTGCCACCGACAGTGACTTTAGGACTTATCTTGCTGTAAGTCATCATGCCAACGATTTAACTGCTCTCAAGTGCCTTGCAGACTTCCAACAAAGACGAACGCGATGCGCTACAAGCCCTCTGGACCCTTCAAGTCCGGGACCAGCTCAGCAAACTTACACAAAACACCGCGGAGTCCTGGACCGCATCAAGCGCGCTCGAAGTGCGTGACCTTTCTTCCTTCGCGGACTGTCCCTAAATTTTTTGAGTTCTATAGAAGACTGCTCGTCGCAACATCTACTCGCTCCTTCTGCTTCCCAACGTGCACTTTTATTCAGGGACATTGGTGGAGGTGCTTCTGGTAGGTCTCCTTTTCTTCAACCACAGTCTTCTTGATGATAGCCATCCTCAGCTCGCAATGCACACCGTCAACACTCCCGATCTTCCGAAGCCCGACAGTATTCATGCCGATGAGCTGGGTACCTGGCTTGGCGAAGAAATCTCTCAGGCCCGTTACGCGATCAAGAAAACCGTGCGTTGTCATCCTTTACTTCTAAATGACGATCTTCATGTCTGCCACCCAGATTGGTGAGAACTCGGGCCTCAACGTCGCTGATTTGGCTGCCGAACTACTCTCGCTTGCTCATGCGCATCACGTCCCCGCCACGCTTGGCCTTTATATGCGCCTTGCACTGCTGGTGAGTTTTATCTTCTCTGTTTTATTCATTTTTATAATATCTTTCAAGCGTCGCCACCTCGCACTCAAACACAATCCCAATTCATTCTGGGGAAAAGTTGACGATGAACTGGAAGCGTTTCGGGAAGGCGGCTCTGAAGCTTACGTTGAGTGAGTAAAGATCTATTCTCTTCTGATTTTCTATCGTCTTATGAAGATATTTTAGTCTCATGAAAGATATTTACGATGACGATATCCAGGAATTCGGCGATCCTTCGACTACCGAGCACACAGTCAAGTCTTTCACCGATCCGGATTGCACCTGCCCGCGATGGCTCCGGGAGCTCTACATCGTTGCGCCTCAAGTCAAGCGCCTCCCGAAGAAGAAAAGCAAGGCCAAGAAGCGCAAGCGGATCACTTCGGATGATGAAGACAATGCGCCTGACAATGCATCTCGTAATGAGAACGACGGCGGCGAAGGAGCAGCCGAGGGCGAGCAGTGAAATATATAAATAAAATGTATTAAAACAAACAACATTTCTATTGCCACAATGTGGTGTGATTGCAGTGTCAATTTGGAGCGGAGAAGGGATGTATGCTATCTGAGATGAATGTCTATAAGATCCCCAAAGGCACAACAATGTGGGTTCACTCACCGAGCTCAGATTGGAATCAAGCCTCAAAATGATCGGAAATTGATTCGCGATTTAATATCACTTTTGAGATCAAAACCAGATTGGTTCGATCTCAAGCACTGACCTCGTCCGACCTTCATCAATGATCTCACCCTGAAGTCACTTCGGGTCTGTGGTGTACCAAGCCGCTACTGGGGCTACTTAATTCCTGCCCTTGGGCTATCAGGGCTACCTGAAGCTACCAAGATGCAGTGGACAGCTACTGGGGCTACTGGTGCTTCTAAACCTGGGGTGTGGCTACAGAGGAAATCTCTTGTTCCTAATGTGCAGCTTGTCTGGGTACGTGGCAGTGCTCGCAGGACTGCTGTGTGGTGGCCTTGCGCTCAGGGCTACTGCTGGGCCAGAGGGCATGCTGTGTTCCTGCAGCGTGGTGTTCCCTGCATTGGGCGCACTGCTGCCACTGTAGCTGTTGAGACCCTCCTGGGAGGTGCCATAGAATTACTTTTGTTTTGCTGTCGAAGTGGGGGTGCCACCGTAATTCCTCACGGTGGTTACTGGGTGTGCTGCCGTCTGAGGTGTCTTGTGCCGTGGTGAGAACTGGTGGAGTATGTAAGGCCCGAGACCCAGTATGTGTTGATCCTCATTACCTGTCGCAGGATATTGGTTCAGGTCAGTTGTATTACCTAAGCTGAGTATGTAGGGCTGACCACATACTAAGCACCGGATCGGTCGAGTATGTGCCTACTACGTTGTCAGTCAACTTGAGGCTTTCAACATGCAGAAAAAATACCAGGAGTGCTGGAGTGTTCAGTGGGAGGGTGTTTTATGTTCAAAAGCCCCTCAGCAAACTGTGCTCTCCCTTTTGCCACGATCTTGTCATTCTTGGACGAGTCCATGCGTTCTGGGGTGTCCACGGCGCTGAGAATTGCTCTGCAGACATTTTCGCCCAAACCTGGGATGGCAGAGCATGAGACAGTGGCAGTTTAACATGGTGCAGTGCAGAATACCGCTGATAACTTGCGTGGCACCTCTGTAATCCATTTTTCAAGAAGAGGGTGATATGGAGAAGGAAGGTGACATACCTGATCTGGCTGTGATGGTGCTGTGGCCCATAGAAGTGCTATTGGAATTTGAGATAGAAGCCATAGCGAATCTAAGAAGATGTATGTACAATTCACTGGTACAGTGCAGGCATCTCCTCTGAGAGGCACTGTCATATGACTTTGGACACATTTGTGGGGCTCATATCCCATGTCTGTGGAGACCCATGTCCGTTTTAGGACATGAGTCTGCACCCATGTTTGATCTGCACCCGGACTGGCCAACACATATCCAAAGTTGGCCTTGGCACGCCGCTTAGTGTAGATTTGTGAATATACCTGTCTCTCTCCTGTCTCTTGTCTGTCTCCACACAATTTTTACTGCTCGAGCTCATGGATACTGGCACCAATCCACCCTGTGGCCCATCTGAGAGTTGTGAAGGGACTCATGGTGGCTGTTGACCCGGTGCTGGGCACCCTCGCAATACTATGGGCAAAACTGCAAAAACCCAAGGAAATCCATTATCTATTGCTCACCTGCAACGTGCTTGTGCAGCTGGATCTCAGTCCAGTGTCTCCTTTCAACCCCCTGCATCATTCTTTGGGCCGTATAATACCAGTCACCCTGTGCCTCGCGGCAACTCATCAACTGCTCCCAGGCAGACTGGCAGGACATCATTTTGGTCTACTATTGGTGCCTCTCGTTCCCAGGCTGCTGCAGCTGAAGATGTGTCAAACACTGGACACACTACAATCTTGTTATGTAACGTGCCCGGGAGCTAGCATTGTTACCAACTGAGCCAAAAGGCCACTATGACAGGTTATCTGTCATAGGCTTCCCGGACTATATATACATGAGTACACACATTTCGCATGCATGTAACAAATCTTCAGCTGTAGATCCTCATACATCACTCCCACGTTTGTCTTCGGTGACTAGTGCTGATCTACGAAAATAGTACGAAGCGTGCCCCATCAGCACATCTTGTCACAGTTAAGACCTGAGTGTCCACTCTCGGTATGATGAGAGGGATTGGGTAGTGCTCGTAGTAGATCTCAAAAGATGATGGAATAAAAGGTTAACTACAACAGCGTAATAGCTACTCTACTTATACTGTCTAGGGAACCGTGTGAACTAATCTATATATACTACAACTACCCTTAACCGCATGTTCTCAGTGTCCTTGCTCCATCATCATGTCCTGACGTCATCTCTGACATCATCGTGATATCATCCCTTGGGTCGGGCCGGTCTTAGTCATAGCCTCTTTGTCATCCAGCACTTAGATCTCTGGCGCTTAGATAAACGTTGGAATGATAGATCTTATCTAATCGTGACACATCTCCCCGGATGAGTTCATACAGGTCAATGAGGATAACTATGCCAATGTCCTCCCTGCAATCCCTCTTCCCGATCCTGCGCCAGATGGAGAGCTTGATCTCTCGATTGTGGGTTTGTACCAAGCTTTATTTTTTGAATGCCCACTTAATGTTTCTACTCACAGCCTCCAACAACCCCAAATCATTTGATTGCATGGCTGGGCTGCCAGCCCAAGGTGAACACAGCGACTCTGAGTTCACCAAATGCGAACAGGGTGATGAGTTGTCCAAGACTCGCTCTTTCACCTGCCAAAACATAATCCAGCCCCCAGTGGAAGACACAGAGATGCTCATGGTGGTGGATTCTACCCTGACCACCACACAGTCTGCCCTGCCGATTCTACGAGCGGAGCATCAAGCATTGCTGCCAGGCGCTGCCCCACCAGCACCTGGGAGCTCCAAGTCCGCTCCAGATCGCTGCGCAGTCTGCGTGAAGAGCCGCTGTTGAAAATGGCTCGAATGTCTGGGGAAGGGTGCGCGAAAGTTCTGTAGGTGTTTGCATCCTCCTCTGAAGGCAGGCGAGAAGGTGTGTATTTCCGAGGCAGTGATTACCGCGTACTTGGCACAGGAAGAGAACCAGGTGTAAAGTAAAATATATGCTTCAGTTGTAGCCAGAACATTTCTTATGAACCTCCCTTCTGCTCACGCGCAAACATGATATATTGAAAGCAAATCAAACTAACGACTTACAACTGCTACTGAAAAATTACTCTGGAGCTCAACCTGCCCTGACTTCAAGTGTTCACACCCGACGACCATGCATGGGGCTCATTAATCCTCCCCATATGTGCAGATGGCATGCTGCGTGCCCCTCCCTGACTCCCCTGAATCACATCTCTACCAGCGCTGGACCAACTCGCACCCAATGCACGGTGCTCAGCCGTCCACTGGCTCGTGTGCGTGGGGCACACCCTGTCACCTCATGATTCCTAATTGGTTGAGGTCCACAATGCAGGTAGCAATTGCCAAATCCATCTCTGGGCCACCCAGATTATTAACATTGTTCACAGAGCAACAATTTAAAGAGCCTAGCCCTTGGGTCTTTGCATGCAACTGTCCTCCCGCCCCACATTGAGAATACCACAGAACCTCATGAGTTGTGAACCATGCGCTGGGTCCCTCATGCGGCAGGTGGTGATGGGCAATGCGGCAGACAGACCTAGCCACCCACACTTCCCTCATCGAGAAACCTGCAGAGCCTCACGAGTTGTGAGCTGTGTGTTGGGTCACTCAGGCGATGAGGGGCATGGTGCCAATGCAGTCGTAGCCTTACTTGCAGTTGGAATCGCTGGTGTGCACAGACAGTGCGAAGAGGGGAGGGACATCTGTGCATACTTGCCACCTGCTGCATGCTGTGCTTAGACTCGAGCCAGTACCTATACCTGCGAGAGATTGAAGACAGTTGTTCAATCAATGATGTATAGGCCCGTACTATTGATCAAACTGTCATCAATCTCAAGGGTTTTCCCAATAGCGACTGGTTCGAATCTATGCCGTGCTCCCCATTTCAGGTTGGTCAAGTTGAGCGTGCTGTTGGCGCTGGTGATGCCGACACATATGTAGCCGCACACGCAGCACATGGCACAGATTCATGCCTGCAGAACACATGTGGCTTTGGCTGTGTTGCAGATCTGCTAACATCCGGCCAGAGTGGGTGCGCAGGGTCGAGGATTCGTGTGGAGATGTCGTCACAGTGAACAGGGCTCCAGCGGTAGCTAAGGTGCTGGGGACAGCTGAAGGTGTCAGCATTCAGCAAAGAGGAGTGGGTTAACACACCAAGTACCGCATGTCCTCAAAGAGCATGAGCATGCTCTTCGAGGACGAGAGATGGGGATGCTGCATCCCCATCTCAGCAGACGAATCTGTCTGCTGCTGTTGATACGGGACAACCGAGGCCATTGGTCACCAAGAGGTCGCAGATCGCTAGATCTTGCACACCCATCAAGTCACGTGTAGGGGACCTCCTCCCCCCAAATTAGGAAGGCTGCCGGAATGCCGGCCACTCTCAGTCAACAATTCTGGCCCACCCCTCACTTGAACTTGTTGTAATTGAGCTATAGTATGTGTTATATGGCCTCTAGAATGTCTGTACATGTAGACAGCCTGACAGAGAATTTATTTTGCACTGTTTTTCAACCCCATCACATCAATTCACGTGGCTTGATGGGTGTGTGAGATCTCGTGATCTGTGACCTCTTGTTGGTCCACCAACGGGTATACAGTATACTATAGAAACAAAAACGAAAACATACATATATAGACTACTGCGTGATGGCCATGGTCACACCCACATAGATATGCGGTCACATTCACTAGCCCCGGATAGTGAGTGGGATGATGGTGCACCTAATTCTTGCGCATCCCAACTGTGGTGCTTGTCTGGCATCTGCTACGCTGACCTTCCCTCTCACACCCCTGGTCATCCCATGCCCCTGGCTGACGTGATGGACTCAGCACTGCAGAGGAGTTTGTGGGAACTCAAAAAAAAAAACCACCAATAAAAAATTGAGCAGTAGTGAATCATGCGGCGAGGCGGGGAAAGGTTGCAGCATGATGACAGAATAATCTGTGCATGGCAAACACAGTGGCATGCATGCATGCAGTACATAATTCATAGGAGTTTGCAGGGACTTGATATAACAATTAAAAATGTTGGAAGTCATGGTGGAACTGCACATCACCAGCGAGTGCAAAGGCAGGGCATGCGTGCACCATGTGGCCGCATTGGTCTGCAGCTAACCAAGGGTGTGTATGACCTAAGTAGTTTTTTTTTCTTTTAACTCGTGCTTGTAGTAATGTGAAATGTGACTTATGCCTAAACTCAAGTTGCACCTTGAACTTAAGTCACTAGGAATTTAAGATCCATGTTTGTCTAAACTTAAGTCCTGCTCGAACTTAAGTCGCTAGGCAATCAAGATGTATATGGCAAGAACTTAAGTTCTGCTGAGTGACCATGGGTATGTAGGTAGGTTATCCCACTAATTGCAGTACAATTGAAAGACTTAAGTTCTATTGCGAACTTAAGTCTGTATATGGTTTCGACCGACAGATCTTAAGAGGAGCTAATAAATTACTTGTTTGGGACTGCCTTATAGACGGCCCGATCGATTCCTTCCCCCTACGTGTCAAGGGCTTAATTGATAACGGTTGCCATCTAGTCCTTGTGAGCAAATCACTCGTCCAAAGGCTTGATCTCCATCCACGCCGCCTGCATCGCCCTGAAGATGTTTTGCTTGCCATGTCCGATCCCTCTGTACTTTCATCCACTTCCCTTACACATTACGTTAAACTGAATACGCATACAATTGATCAATCTTGGTCCTCATCGTCTGTTCGCGCTCTCGTCGCGCCCGGCCTCTGCGCCGATATTATTCTCGGCCTACCTTTCCTACACCGTAACCATATTTTAATTGACCATCATGCACGTACTGCAATTGCAATTGATAAACACTGTGGTCATGATATTCTAAAGCCCACGCCACCTAAGCCCGTCCTGAAGCCTAAAATTAAGCTACGCGAGAAGCTCCGCAAGACAGACCGCGACCATAAGTCGATGATGAAAGAGTTGAATGCAGTATGCGACTCATGTTACATCTCAATGGAGAAAGAAAATCTCTTCGAGAAAGTGAAACCCTTCGATGTCATCGCTGCCGTACGCGAACATGTCGAGATACTCGTGCACTGGGACGTGTGAATGCTATGGTCTTCTCGCTCTCACTCCAGAGATGATGGCAGAGAACAATAAAATGGTGGCTGAGCTTTGTTTAGCAATCACGGATTCGACAACAGTGATTTATCCAGATAACAAGGCCTCCGGCGATGATTATTGGAATATGAAGCAGATGATCGAACAGGTGAGTCATTCTGTTTCTACATTCCTTTTTTCCATGGTTAATTGTCGCACAACAATAGCTTATCATCGCCATTCTTATCACCCATTGTATGTTCCCCAACGCTATCATTCATTGGATCTTCGATAATTCCTCCGCACACGGGAGTCTTGCTCCAGATGCCCTGACCACCACCAAAATGAATGTGAAACCTGGTGGGAAGGTTCCCAAAATGCGCGACACCATAATTCCAGCTGACAATCCTCATGGTTATGCCGGCAAAGCTCAGAAGATGATGTTCGACAAAAACCTGCCCGCAAATCACCCATACAAAGAATTTGAGGGGCTTCGGAAAGGAATGAAGGTGATTTTAGCAGAGCGCGGCTATACCAAGGACACCACTGGTAAGCCATTGATCGGTGATTGCAAGGCATGCAAGCTTGCGAAGGCTCACAAACCTCATCTCAAAGGTGCTTCGGCCGATGAAGAACGCAAAATGTATGGTGACGACCGCAACGACACAGAGGAGGAAGAAGAAGAGCACCCTGTTGATTGTTGCATGCGGCGCATGCTCTCACTCCAACCGGATTTTGCCGGCCAAAAGTCTCAACTCGAGCTGGTGCCGTTCATTTTTATTTTGACTGATGATTTACTTACTTACTCAAATTGTAGCTCATCGCAGCCTCGCCAGGAATTGTGTGCCATTTCCTGCCCAAATTCCACCCGGAGATGAATCCTATCAAATATTTCTGGGCTTGGGTGAAGCGGTGGTTCCAGGAGCGTTCCAACGGAACTTGGCAAAAAGCCAAGGACCTTGTTGACGAGGGACTTCGCCTCTGCCCCGTTCCCACCATCCGCCGGTTCTATAGACACACACATTGCTATGCCAGTGTCTATCACCTGGGTGCCACAGGTCCAATTGCCGAGTTCACTGTCAAGAAATACCAGTTGCATCGCGGAGTTCGTGCAACTGAATTGGTTGATGCAACAGCAGAGTGGAAGGCCAAGGCAGAGGCGATGTTGTGAGGGGCGGTGTTGGGCAAGGGCAAGGCCAGGAAGATGGCGAAATAGGTACACTATATTTTGAAATTTCCGTTCGAGATTTTGCGCTTTTTTTCCCACGCTATGGCCCCTCCCAATTTTTTTGAAACGAAAATTTTACATACGAACTATACCTACTTTCATGCCTAATCCTGCTTTTCTAAGGGCCCAGGTCAAAATTGCAGCTTGTCATGAAGTGTTGTCTGCAATCATACGCTCTATCCAAGTCCATCTTTTTCTTATCATTTATTCAAACTCCACCGGATCACACCGAACGTCTGGGTTACCGAGACAGCGTGATTTGTTTTCACCATGCTCAGAGTCAAGTTTTGATGGAAGGCTAAGCATTCCTTTTTTGGTTCGGCTGGCCCAAACCACCGCGATTTTTTCTCTTCGCTTCCTACATGTCTTTCCCCCGGCGTCCGCCCCACGTAGCCCTCCGCCATCCATGTCGTCGCTGAAGACCATGTAATGGGAGATTGGTCGATAACGGAGATCAGATTGAACCGAATTGGGATGGGTCTGGGCCAGCCGAACCAAAAAAGGAAATGCTTAGCATTCCATCAAAACTTGAGCACGGCGAAGATAAATCACAGTCTCAAGGTTTTCGGAAACAGCTGTAACTGTACATCTATTTTTTGGCGGGGCACATTTAGATCCTGTAGAAGATCCTGGGGATCCCGAACAAGGCCTCAGTTGGCAGCTTTCGGAGATATCGGCTCCGAAAGCACACGAAACAGTTACAGAAGGTTATGGAGACAGACCGGGGTTGATCCGACGGATCGAACATTGGGACCGACGGCGTTAGCAGGCATGGAGCTCAAATTTTTGGGGAAACCTATCGGCTGGCAATACACTCTACTTTCTTTCGCTTCTTTCTTGTCTCAATGTCGGGCGGAACTGAATCCGCATACTCGACTGAAAAGTTTGTACCATTGGGAGCCCATGCTTATATTCAAAGAGGGACGCCGCTGCCATCCTCAACCGTCTCGGAAACAGGCCCAACGTGGGACCAACCAACTTGAGAGGCGCTAAACGCGAGAAACTGACTCGATTGCCAGGGTTGTCCTCATGTGCGGGTGGATGTCTGCCAAACTCCCACACCTGCACAAATACACTGCTGTATACCGGGAACTCTACCCTCACGTCACGATAGTCCTCGTGCGGAGCCATATTTCTGCTTGGTATATTCCTTACCAGGCGCGTGTACGTGCTCGTCATTCTTCGGGTTGTGAGTGATACATTAACACGAGAGCATATAGCAGGCTCGCCTCCAGCCTGTAAGTGAAGCGCTGAAAGCGCTGGGATGCTTAGACGGTGCTCAGAAGCCACGTATCCTTACACACACCTTCTCTAACGGCAAGGGCACACCATACACCAAGTCACGCTTGATTTGACGCCTGAAAACAGGTGGATCCCTCCAGCTTGTCGCTTTGGCCAGCCTACTATCACAGACAAGAGTGACTCCCCGAATTCCCGGCGCATTGATTGTTGATTCGTCACCAGGAGGCGATACCTTAGAAAAACTTCAGCTCGCCACAACCAGCCCCATCAAAAATTTCTTTCTCAAGCTCCTTGCCAACGGCCTCATTAGAGTAATGTACTGCATCATGTGGACCGTTGGTCACATAATCCGTCGCGCAAATCCCATTCGGACCATGACGGCTGCCCTCAGCAGTCCCCGTGTCCTCCCCTGGCTTGACGAGCGCTCGCCAAGGTTGTATATTTATTCGAAGGCCGACAAGATGGTTCCGTGGACGGATGTCGAGGCCCATGTTGACGATGCTGCTCACAAGGGGGTTAATGCGCGCAAGCTGCATTTCGATGACAGCCCTCACGTTGCTCATGCTCGCGCCCATCCCGAGGAATACTGGGCGGCGGTGAAGAAAGTGTGGGCTGATGCATGTCTTGCGTCCGAGTAGGGATTGAACATTCAGAGAATCCAAGTAGATCACCTCGTGTACTATACTTCTCAAGAACTATTTATTTGGTCGTCGAAAGTCCCGCTCATATAGCTGAATCGGACATATTTCCGGCCGATAACAATCCGCAGGATGTTTTCCCCATCGAACAAGTCGATGTGTAGGAGTTGAATTTGAAGAGCACGCAGCTGTGACCATCGGGTTGAAGTGTGCTTAACGATCGCTTGTTTATTCAATTCACGAGTCGGTCAGCTCTCGCCTGAAACCTGCTCTCGGAGATAATCTCAGGCCGTCCGAAGTTGGAGTTTTTGAACATCTTCAACAGTTTGAAACCCAATTAATTTGAATCTTCCCGAGTTCGATGCCCGTCGCAGAATTGCATTCTGAAAGTCAAGTCTCGCGCGTCCAGCAAACCGAAATGGCTGGCTCGTGCTATGCAGTGCTGCACAGTACTGTATAACTACATCAGTTCCCCTGATGCGCCAACCGGCCCGCCACTACCTCGAGATGTCAGGATAAATACCTAATTCACAGTTTAGATTTACACTCATGCAGACTAGGACTTACTAAAGTGGTTGGGACAACCAAAACCATATCTTTGTCGAAGGTAAAAGATTAAACGTCAATTAAACCTTTATAACCGGTAGCTGGCAAATCCCGGAGCGCTCCATCAGGGAAGTCAAGATTAAGGCTGCCGATTCACGGCGATCTGATGTCGATTCTGATGTCGATTCCTGAGTCGATTTTGAGGCCATAATCGACGTGAATCCTATATTTTTGGGCAGGAAGAAAATGGAGTACAACAGGCAGAGGATGCGAGGACCCCTGACAATACCTTTGGACCCTAGGGCCCGCGCCGGACAAAAATTTGACATTTTGGCTCGGAAACCTAGGTTCTGACCGGACAAAAACTGGGGTTTGAGGCCGGACAACCTAAGGTCCTGTCCGGACAAAAACTTGGGGTCTCGTCGACGTTTGGGTCGATGTCCGGGCGACAAATTCGGTTGGAAACGATTTCTTCACCTCAAATTCAAGTCCAACTCGTGTGTATTCCACATAGAAGAGTAGAAAGGATATACGAGGAAATTTAGGCATTTTTTGGGTCGTGAGAGCGGAAAATTACCCTTTTTGGAAGCCTGGGCTAGGTCCTGTCCGGACAAAAACGACGCGATCTTGAGGAAATCTGGCCGGACAAAATTCCAAGATTTCCGAGATTTGGGGGGCTAGCCTACAAAGGGAATGTCAGGGGTCCTAGGACGCGACGCGCTTGCGCCACGTTGTTGGTCTCATCACGGGACGTGACTTTCAAACTCAGCATCACCCCACGGACGCCTCTCAGTGTCACTGCCTGAGGCTCTCAAAGGATCGCATCAAATCCGATTCCTAGACTAGACAAAACACAACCGTGACAAAGAGGCTGGCAACCGTAGCCATTTGTCAGAAGACGAAGTTGGTGTGTCCGAGGTGGAGGTACGGCTGTTCCAGAGAAGCCCACTATACCGCGACGCGCAGAGGGAGATATACTCCCTGGGGCTCGGACTCGGAGGGCAAGATCTTTTGTGAATACGGAATCCCTCATTGCGGCTCGATACGGCACGTTTGCAAAACGAGCGCCATCGGGCCCAGCCATGCTTACTTTTATCTGGCGAGAACGCCGAGCCGCTCGTTCTGCCTCGTTGTCATCCGCTCCGGGCCTCAAGGCCTCAAGTTTTGTTTCGGCCGACTCCCAAGGCTATCGTAAAGGTCAGCTGCTATTAGACGCATTGTTTAATTGTAGAGATTCTCCCAGGCTTATCAATCAAGGGTTTCCGAGAGCCACACACTTGACCTCATGCGTCAAGGCAACTTGCAATTAGCACCCACCATGACTTCCCCTCTGCCGCTGCGATTCGTTGAAATAAAGCGTAATATTGCCGCGTCGAACCCCAATTTCCAGGAACACACAACACAGGCCTGGAACGAAGTTCTCGTGGAGTTGGACAAGGTCACCAGAAATATTATAAAGGATGGTTCCGATGTGAGCAACGGGGCTTATCGTTATCCTGAGATACTAACGAACTTTACAGTACATCCCCAGGTTTCATTTGCAGATTTGGCCAATTTAACGGAGACGCAGATAGATGATATCAAGCGCAAAGGCACAGTTGTAATCAAGGATGTTGTCGACGACGCCGAGGCGAGGGCTTGGAAGACAAGTTTGGAGGAATTCATCGAGGCCAATCCGCACGCCGATGGTTTGCCTCGATCGCTCCGTATTGTTGAACTCGTCTGATTTTAGTAAGGATTCCCTGAGGACAAAAAGCAATTCTTCCATGTCTAGTATGTGTTACAATCTTCATCTCTCAGTCGGCGAATTCTGAAACCCGCCCAAAAGTTGGACCAAGGCCCAGGTCCAAGCGCGCGCACATCCAAACATGCTTGCCGTTTCAGCTTGGCTCAATGGCTTGTACCATGCTAAGTCCGATGAAAAACTGGAGGGCGTAGACCTCTCGACGCCTCTCAGCTATGCTGATCGCTTCCGTATCCGTAACCCTGGTGTTATATGGGCTCGCCATCCCCCTCATATCGATGGTACGTTACAAAGGTGCTATCTAACAAGGAAAGTATTCTAACGTAACATGCTCGGCAGGGGGCTCCATCGAGCGATGGGAGGATGTGAACTTCCGTGCCTGCTTTGAAGATATTCTCTCTGGCGCGTGGTCGAAGCACGATCCGTACTTGCTAGAGCCGCGTTTGGACGCGAAGACATCTTTGTATCGCAGACCTAACCAGGTTTGAACTCTTTAAACTTCAGATCACTCTTTCTTGACGTTGTATTATATGTAGTCTAGTGTCTTCAGAACGTTCCAGGGCTGGCTAGCTCTCAGGTTTGCATCGTCTTCGTTTCCTTGGGTGCTGTCTTAGTACTTCCTTACCAGCAAAACTGGCCCGCATCAAGGAACCCTCAAGGTATTCCCAGACGTCTTACTCTCCAACGCATACATCATCCTCCGCCCTTTCTTCCGCCCGCTCGTCCCAGCCGACTCCAAGGAGGTCTTCGATCCCAAGAACTGGGAATTCGGTACCTGCTGGTGCTCTGAATATTTGTTCAACCTACTAACAGCACGCATTGAAGACATCTCCACACCCGATTTTCCCGGAATCTTCCCGCGCGACTCAGGTTTCGCGGGCCCGCACCCGACACCGGAGCTCCACCCGCACCTTCTCCTCGACGCGACGATGACGTCCGTGCCCTCGGTTAACCCAGGCGACACCGTCTTCTGGCACTGCGACGTTGTACACTCCGTCGAGCAAGAGCACACGGGAACCGAGGATTCCGCTGGTATGTATCGATTGATGCCTTATATTTCATTCCTCGGTAATCAATGATTTCATCAGTCATGTACATTCCGACGGTCCCGCTGACACCAGCCAATAAGCTATACATTGAAAGGCAGAAGGGAGATTTCTTGCGTGGTGTGCCGCCACCGGATTTTCCTGTTCCCCAGACGGACACGGCACTTGTCGGTCTGGGCACTGCCGAGGACATCGAAGAGCCTTTGGGCAGGCGGGCTATGGGGCTGCCTATTTCCGTTGCGTGATCAGAAGGTTTTTTTTTCAGGGTTGTAGGATAGTGAAAGTAGGCGACTCTGCGACTCCTGGCTCCTTGTATATCTTGAAACTTTCAACCACTATTGATATCTTTCCGACTTACATCATCATCGGGAAAATACCTTAAATAGGTCATGCATATGCTAGCCGAAGCCCCGTCATCTCTCTCCCAGGATGAGCTTTCTAAGGCAATGCTTTATCCCTGTCTACGCGTCGCCGACATCTGTTGGAGGACTGGGAATGAATTCAATGCTCGTGGGCGGTTCGATCATGTATCTCAAACCAGACGAAGCCTGGCCAGTCTGCGCGACCTGCGTGCATCCTCTCGTGCCACTTATTCAACTGAATGTATCTTCTGCCGCCACCCCTGTAGAGCTCCGCGAACTTATACCGTCAGTGGTTCCAGATGGAGGCAGCCTCGCCACGATACTGCAACTGTTCGTCTGCCCAGAACCGGAGTGCTACGACACGTCGACCTTATACTCAACGGACACGCGTTCATGGATCGTGCGCGTGGCCACTGTGCTTCTCGAGCCTGCGTCTGCGAAGGAGCGCAGTGGTCTGAGTCAAGGGCCACAATTGAAGAAGCAGACCAGTTCCTACCTGCGCGGTTCGTGGAGACCTGGGCAGCCGGCAAACAGGAGACGCTACACAGTGAGCTGCTGTGGGACCAGGATGACTCCGAAGAGTTCTACGCCGTCCATGAGCCCGAGCCAGGCCTAAAGTTACTTGGCCATGCAGTGCGAGGTACACAGCGTCTGATGGGACGAAAGACATGATCTCAGATAATTGACTTGCAGGAAAGTTCCTATGTGCAGAGGAAGAGTGTCCCAAACCGGGTAATCACGACCACCTGAGCTGGCGTGAGCTGATACAACTGGGAGATCGATTTCACATACAATTGGACTCGGAGGAGGATGAGGCCCAGTGTAACATGACTGCTCTCGACATCGTACGTTTCTTGCTTGGTATTCCTTCTTTCTTCTGACTGCGGATCTTGCAGATGTCGACCATCGGAAATGCTTGGATTGAGCAGTGTGTTGAGCATCCCGAGGTTTTGCTCCTATCCATGAGCGGCAACTGGTGACTATGCCGATGGGCTGCTTCTTGGTGGCAACGTGGGTAAGGTTCCGGCTCCTTTCAAAAGATTCAGTGTGTAACATTCGGCCACATATAGATTAGGAACATGCGGTATTATAATACTGCTACTACTGGTCTACGAAAGAAAAGGTCATACGGGTTAACGCTACAAATACTCGTTTTTATATCATTCCAATATCCGTGCCCCCTGCACATGCTCTCGGTCCGCAGGACAATAAAGAGCGTGGCGTGAAATTAAAATGGAAGAGGGGATAAAAGAACAGGGATATACTCTGTCAAGATTCAAATGCTTCACTGCGGGCCTCTCGGGAATCGGGGGGATCACGCATAGTTTGTGTTGTTTTCGTCATTGCGATGAACACCGCACCCGCAGACCTGTCCGCACCAACCGTGTCTTCCCCGTATATATTCGTTCGCCGCGTCGGGCGTGAAAGGTGGACTGGGATCGACCCGCCGCCGATAGTCCGGACTGCCAACGACACGTCGGTGGATTCGCGTACGGTCCCGAGTTTGGTGTTGCGATACACCCGGCAGGCCATGACGCTGGTCAGCATGACGTTCGGAATCGCCAGCAGACCGTGATATGCTGGGTGAAGATGGGGTGCATAGACCATCACAGTCACTGCGATATTGCTGAAGGCGGAAATCCTATTGAGGGAAGATTCAGTCTTGAATTGGTAGTATATCGTTTGAACCTACATGTAATAAAGCTGCCCGTCTACGTACAGCGCCTTGGAGAAACACGGCATGGATGTCCCACTGAATACGGCCTTCAGCTTGCTCTTCAGGGTACCATGGACCGCGTGCGTGTTTGAGACAAGGCGGTACGAGACTGCGAGGAAGACTGCGGTGTCGTGGACTGTGATGACGATGGTGGATGCCCCGACGAAGGAAGCGACTTCGGTGACGATGCAGTACGGGGTGGGCTCGATGGTCGTGGCCAAGCCACCGAACGGGATAGTTATACCTGTTCCAAGGACCGCCAGCCACAGGATGCCAAACACTGCAGTCACAGTACGCTTGCCCCCGTATATCGCACGGACGCGAAAATAGAAGAGCAGACTAGTGGAGGTAACGGCGACCGGATAGAAGGAATTGGACACGAGGTACAATGTTGAACATCTGCCGATTGGGTATGCTAGATAAAAACCATAAGTCGGATGTTCTGTATCATGATTGATCCTGCCTACGTACTGCCGAACAAAGTAAAGCCAAGAACGTAACCAAAAGATCCAAACCTGCGCGTGCATATTGGTAAGTGAAACTGATCTGGCAAGATGCAGGTAAATCTACTTCGACAGAAAATAGGCGACTAAGCTCCAGTGTGCTTTGTACTTGAACAAAAGAGTATACTCGGCACTGAGGCAGTGTAAAATATCCCAGATGAATATCTGAGCGGTTTTCTGCTGTAAGGAAAAAATAAGCAAGGAAAGTAATGACATACTTACCGCTAGTGAACCTGTGGTTACAAAGGTGGCAAGCTGCAGTTTCCGCGCCAGGTCGGGAGGAAGAAGAGCAAAATTCGGGGCTAGAGGATCTGAGAGCGTTGCATTGGACATGGGGGGAACGAGTTAATGTTGATGAGTAAACCTAGGATGAAAGCTGGGTACCTGGGTATTTGTACACTGCCACTTCAACCCCTTTCTACCGATCTGATGGCGTTTTCCCAACTACACAATCGTAGGGAGATTTTGTGTGGTTGATCAGAACCTAAATACTGCAAATGATCCCCGGGGACAGCTCGCGACTGGACAAGGAAAGATACCTTCTCCCACTGCAATCCCACCGCCAGTGCAAGTCGGGGATTGACTCCGCCACAGGAGCCGGTGCGTAGACACGGTAGGCCAGGGCCATTGCCTCCGTCGATCGTCTGCGCCGAAACCTCACCTGACCTCACCTGACATATAACGAAGAGGAGAATAAACTGAGGACTGAGGACCTGATCGAAAGAAAAATTTCCCAGTGCCAAGTGCATGTCAAAACCTGTAGTGAACATCAGGAAATACGAATTGGATCTCGGAGGGCAGGCCCAGCAGGGGTCACGAGATGCTTTGTGACTATTTCCAACCGGCGTTCCTGAGCGGGACCGTGCCGTGTGCCTACCTAGTGATGCGCCACCAGTTGCAAGTAGGTCACCGGATTCGACTTGAGATGCGAAGTACTTCAAGTAGAGATCATCCAGTGAGACGCCGGAACGAACGTTATCACTCGTCAAATATAGCCGACTGATGTTACTTACTGATGTCAGTTTATGTAATGTGACCTTGCTGTGCGCGACACACCGAACACGCCTGCTCCTCCTCCCAAGCCATGTTGCTGCCCCTAAGCTATGGATCCGAACTAATTACCAAGACCCCTATGGCCACTACTGGCCGGTTAATCCACAGGTCCTGTGGGACGTGTTTGTCACTCTTACTCCTTTGGGTGCTACCATCAAATTCGCTGTCAGCCCATCAATTTTTGTTAACTTTCGTGATTTGGGGGTTTTGGGGGCTGCTGCAAATATGCTATACTTAACCAGCTGTGCCGGTGTGCGTATGCATATATGAAGGTGCACGTACCGGTGGTGTGGGGGTGTTAGACGAAAACGCCGTCCTCCTAAAAAATTGCCAGTATGTACTACTATAAGTATCCTTGGATAATCTTACTACAGTTTGGGCTGACAGCAGCTCCATGCAGTAGTGTAGGATAAACGTCTGGCACAAGTCGCTGGCTGCTCGCTAGGAAAAGGAATCCGAGGGATTTTCGTGGCGCAGCCATAGTTGGCTAGCTGGCTCGCGTGGATGATGTCTTAAGGATGCAATTTGCCCCGATCGAGCTGCAGATGGCAGATGAGGTCAGCGAGGCTGAGCAGTGGCAGGGATAGCCTGAGGTTGGTCTGAGAGGCTATCGATGTGCCAAGCCCGGAGTGCCCATCACCCATAGTCGCTGTAAAAAAGAAGAAAGAATCATAAGACAGGACGAAAGAGACACTCGCTAGTACCTCTGGGTCTGAGCAAAGTGAAGAGTTAAAAGGATATGATTGTTTACAACACGACGCGTCATCCCCGAAAGGATAGAGAGTTACATTGGTTGCCGCGCTACAAGGAATAGTATGCATCCCTCATACTCGTAGCTGAAGCTGCGCTGGAAGCTGAAGGAGACGAAACGATGGTATCGACAACTGGCAGATGAACCTGACGGTTACGCCTATCCAACTACACAGTAGCAGCCATCTGCGACTCGCCAGGCCAGCCCGAATCGCAGCGCTTGTCAGGACGCCTGCTGTTCCGCCCCCGGCAGCTGAACTGCCCGCAGTCCATGCACGGACTCGTGCAGAACGAGCGTCCACCCTTGCCCTTGCACGTCTGCGAGCCGCACTTGCAGCAGTGACGTGGGTTGCGCGGTTTGTTCCCGACGACGGCCGCCCCGCTCCCGCTGGCGCTCGCACCTGCGCCTGGGACCAGACCCGCGCCGGCGCCTGTCGGCGGCGAATGGATACGGGCGCTTGAGCGTCGCGGGGTCGTATGCGATGATCGTGGGACCGGCAGCGGGCACGGGGAAGAGCGGCATCGTGAGACGCGCGTAGGGGTTGTTACGGAGATCGATGCTCCCGGGCTGCGAGGGGCTGGAGCTCTGAGTGGTCGAGTCGACGCTCAGTGCAGGGGCGGTGGGCGCGGCGGGATCGCTGTCATCGCTCGTGCTCGCAACTGCGGTGTTGGCGGTCCACGCGTCGTTGAAGGCCTCTGTCGATGTCTGTCGATTCGCGGGTGGAGGGACGGCAGCTTCAGACACAGGCGCAGGCGGATGCACAGGGGGCTCGGCCGGCTCCATCACGACGTCTTGCTCGTGCGGCGCGTCCTCCGCTTCCTCCTCCTCCTCCATCCTTTCCTCCTTCAACTCGGTCTCCGACGCCTCCGGGACGCCGTGTTGGATATTGCGCACCAGCTGCAGAATCACCTCCTTCCCGAGCCCCGTGCGCAGCCCCCCACTGACAAGATTCCACATCGCACGCGACACGCCACGCGCCTGCCAGTTCCACACGTCCGCGCCGCTCCCTGCGTCTCCATGCACGAGCCGCGCGGGGAACTCGCGCTGCAGGGCGTGTGGCAGAGCATGGTGGATCGCGGCGTCCGTGCTCGCAAAGCGCCGGTCGCCGCACGCGGCGCTCGCGCAAACATATTCGCATCCAATAACAAAGAACGGGCCGTCGAGGTCGTGCACCTTGATCGGGCCCGAGCGAATGCGACCGCGGTTCGCGAGCGGCGCGGTGCAGCTGGGGCAGGCGATGCCGTTGAAGACGAGTGGCTGGGGGTCCCAGTAGAGAAAGCGGTGCTCGGAGGGCGTGCGCGCGGTCGAGGCGGACGCGGTGAGGGCGAAATAGCTCGGGGAGGACGGGAGCCAGAAGGTCTTGAGGATGGAATAGAGAGAGGGAATGGGCTGCGAGTGCGACTGCGAGGCGCTCGTTGGGGCGAGTGATCCCAGGTGGGATTTGAATGCCTCTTCGACGGAGGGGCCAGTCAAAGAAACTGGGTTCGGAGCTTCCAGGGAGGCCAAGAGTACCAGAAGGAAGTCGTTCGGTTTCGTGTAGGCCAGCTCCGCCCACTCGTTGTGTTCAAGACTGGGTTGACAACAGGCGAGGCTGCTGTAAGCCGAGGCGGAGCGGACATGCTCCCTGGGAATGCGGGGACCCACTGGTGCACTGGAGCGTTGCTGCTAGTGATTCTATAATAATCCTAGAGATCACAGACCCGTCAGAGAATCATTCCAAACAAAGAACCGAGACACCCACAGGCATCGGGGGGACAAGTGTGCTGTAGGCAGACTTGGAAGACGAGCCGGGCGGAAGTCCATCCTTCCTGGGCCGGCCGACAGGTCTCTTTACTTGCACCACATTCGGGTCTATCTTTTTCTTGCCACTTCCTCTAGGTCGTCCCACTGGACGTTTCTCGGGGGGTTGAAGTTGAGTGTGATATTCGGGGTCTTGTTTTTGCTTCCTTTTGGTCGACCCACGGGACGCTTCGCTGGCGGACTGACCTCACCACCGTCGCTCGTGCTGGGATTCTCTGCTACAGGGTCCACGGGAGCGCTGGCAGACACTGAAGAATCCGATCCTGGCTGCGCTGACCCTGGGATCTCGGTGATGCCGCCTGCGATGCTGGAGAACGTCTGGCCACTACTTGAACTTTCCATCTGAGTCCAAGCCGCACTACATATTTCGAAGTTATTAGTTATTACCAGGAGGAGCAAAAAGAGGATTCACAAGTTATGTCTTAACCGAGACTTCTGGTAAAGAGCTAAGTCCCTTAGCAACTGACACGATAAACAAAGGAACAAACAAAGATACGGCAATTACCGAATTGTCTAGACTAGATACACGACCATAAACCATGCCATTCCTCATGGTTCCCTTTTGCCCTTTTTTTTATTATCCATTTGTATTTACAGTATGTATTTTTCTTTTAGGTAAATCTCGTACAGTGAATACAATACCGACTAAGACAGAACAATGAGTCCTACGAGTAGTATCGTCTGCTCCCTCGTCAGAATGTCAGAATAAGATGGATCCGCCTCTGTGGGGGTAAGGTCCCTCCGCAGACAAATATTCCTTCACACAAAGCAACAGCACGACGGAGTTTGCCGAGACAACCCCTTTTCATGGCGCAAATGTACACCTTCAATCGATCAGGACAAGTAGGCGGTAAGATTTGAAGCGCCTCAAAAATATCCATAGAATGATGCAAAAAAAAAGGTTATTAGGTACAGAACCGAGCAAGTTTGAAACCCTTTTTTCTAACTCAGTTTGTTCCCCTCCAAAACGGTCACGTGCATTAGAGTAAGTGTTACGGAAAATCAAGGATGCGAGATAAGTAATGGAAACTGCAATCCCCTACCTTTGCAAAAGAAAACTTGACGGCAGACCCTGTGTGACGGACAGTGGCGTCGTTGATAGCCTTCCCGATGGGGCCCGGCCCACAAAAATAAGCCTGCTCCCAGACGTTTGTCAGTCCAGCTCCATCTTCATCCAGGTCACCTACCCCGACTTTGGTCTGCAGCTACGAGGCGCTTCCAGCAATATATTCCCCGCTTTCGATCGCCTGCCCCATGCGCCCGTAAATCGCCATCTAGTCCGGCCGACCGAATAGGGATGCGCAGGAGCATTGAGCGGGTCGTAGTCACTGCCCGCGTCGTTCAGCGCGATGTTCCAGATCATGTCGTCGCTCATCGTCTGCGTCAGGTAGACGCTGATGCGCAGGAAGTTGGCTGTGAAGGTGATTTGATGTTTTCCCCAGATATATCAGCAAGTGCGGAGGGCTCACGATCGGCTTGTGCGGGCTGGACTTCAGCGAGTAGGTTCTGGAACCACCCGAAGGACGGCGCGTCGCGGCAGATCCAGAAAAACTCGACACGCGCGCGATTTGAGACGGCCCTCTGCCGGTACCATGTGTCCTTTAGGATCGACAAAGGGCGTGACGCCTATACATTGGTTTCGTGAGTCTGTTGCATGAGCCAGCAGAAATGCTATCGATGCCCGCGCCGACCAAGATGGCGACCTGGTCGTCGAATACGTCTTCAGCCGATGCACCATACGGTCCGTCGATACTGACCCCAGGAAGTGCAGTGGACGCGGCGAGCTCAACGTAATCGCCCCGGAAGCCGCTGCTCTTCTCTACATCCGCGCCTTGCATCGCCGCGGCCGTCATTTCAGCGACGACGGCGTGGCCAACGCCGAGGCGCTCGCCCAGCGCGTGCGTGAAGTCGCCCACCCGGCGGATGTGCACGGACACGTACAATCCTTTGGGGCCGAGGTTATGAACTACCCTGAGGCGCGTTAGTGTCGACATGGACAGCAGTCGAGCAGACGCACGGGATGCCACTGGAAGCGTAATATTCCCGGGATCCGGAGAAACAGCCACTGGCCGGGGGTGTACTTGAAGCTGGGCTTATAATGCGCAGCTCCATCGCGCCTGAAGAAGCGCTGAGTTCACTAAAGTGGCCGGGAGGCGAGGTGCTTACCGCTCGGATGCACAAGAACCTTTGACAGTCGCGTCGCGCGCCGCGCCCTGAATTCTCTGTACACGTGGTCGCTGAAGTACAGCAGCCCGGGTCAGATCGTGAAGCGCCAGCTCACGAGGCAGTGTGCGGTGGAGTAGAACGGGAATGTGCGCACGTACAGGGTCGGCGGAGTCGCGCAAACGAAGCAGCCCGTCGCGTGCGTGTACAGCCGAGTAGGAAGAAGAACGCGAGGTGCCAGAAGGCCTCGAAGCACTGGTCGCGCACGCACTGGCTCGCGGTCGTGTACGTCAGCACCACGACGAGGAGTATGAAGTGGCCGGTGATGCCGCCCGGCTGCGTGTAGTCTGGTACCCTGTACGACCTTGCTTTCGTAGACCAGTACCGCATGTCAAAGCATACCTTCGGCGAGATTTTCCTAATCTATATGTGGCCGAATGTTACACACTGAATCTTTTAAAAGGAGCCGGAACCTTACCCGCGTTGCCACCAAGAAGCAGCCCATCGGCATAGTCACCAGTTGCCGCTCATGGATAGGAGCAAAACCTCGGGATGCTCAACACACTGCTCAATCCACGCATTTCCGATGGTCGACCTCCGCAAGATCCGCAGTCAGAAGAAGAAGGAATTCCAAG
>JARGXW010000601.1:0-85230 GCA_029204085.1 Mycena sp. CBHHK59/15
TTTGCTGGAAGCCTTCCCATCCATGCTGAATTTTGTGGGCTATGTCAATCCCAATTGTACAAATTTGCTATCTCCCTGCCAAATTTGCTGAAGAGTGATCTGAACAGGAATGGATGGTCTGTGGCCACAAAATCAGTGGGTGCATGCATCTGGATGCCCTCTGACCAGTGCTACATGTTTGCTGGAAGCCTTCCCACCCATGCTGAATTTGGGGGGCCATGCCAGTGCCAATTGCATAAATTCACAATCTCCCAGGGAAATTTGCTAATGAGGGATCGTAGCAGGAATGGATTCTCTGCAGTGTTATCAAATTGGGATGCCCTCTGAACAGTGCTGCATCTTTGCTGGAGGCCTTTCCACCCATCTTGAATTTTGGGGGCCATGCCAATCCCAATTGCACAAATTCACCATCTCCCTGTGAAATTTGCTGAAGAGTGATCTGAGTGAGAATATATGATCTGTGGCATGGAAATAAGTGGTGGCCTGCATCTGGATGCCCCCAGACCAGTGCTGCATGTTTACCAGAAGCCATCCCACCTGTGCTGAATTTGGGAGTCCCAATTGCACAAATTCACAATCTCCCTGCGAAATTTGTTGATCTGTGATCTGAGTTGGAATAGATGGATGCCCTCCCACCAGTCCTGTATGTTTGCTGGAATCCTTCCCACCCGTGCCAAATTTGGGGGCCATGCCAGTCCCAATTCCACAAATTCACAATCTCGGTGCAAAATTCGCTGATGGGTGGTCTGAGCAAGAATGGATGGTCTGCAGTGTTGAAATTAGTGTAAGCATGCATCAGAGAGCCCTCTGACAACTGTCCCACAGCCCTGAACTTGGCCAATGCCCTCAACTGCAATAGTGCAACTGGTTGGAAATCCCTGCGAAATTTGCCAATGGGTGATCTGAGGAAGAATGGATTGTCAGTGGCATTGACCTCGGTGCAAGCATGCATCAGAGAGTCCTCTGACAACTGTCACACAGTCCTGAATTTGGCTAATGCTCTCAACTGCAATAGTACAAATTAGTTGCAATGTCCCTGTGAAATTCATCCATGGGTGATCTCAGCAAGAACAGATGGTCTGTGGCTTTGAAATCGGTGGCAGCATGCATTTGGATGCCCTCTGACCAATGTTGCATGTTTGCTGGAAATCTTTCCCCCCATCCTGAATTTCATGGGCCATGCCGATCCCAATTGCACAATTCTCAATCTCTCTACCAAATTCCCCAATGGGTGATCTGAGCAAGAATGACCAGTCTGCAGTGCTAAAATTGGTGGAAGCATGTATCATTTCACAGTTCTGAACTTGGCCGATGCTCTCAACTGCAATAAAGCAGATTAGTTGCAATCTCCCTGTGAACTTTGTTGATGGGTGATCTACGTGAGAATGAATGGTCTGCAGTGTTGAAATCAGTTGGATACCCTCCAACCCATGCTGCATGTTTTCCAGAAGCTGTCCGACCTCTGCTAAATTTGGGGTGCCATGCCAATCCCAATTGCACAAATTTGCAATCTCCCTGCAAAATTCCCTGATCAGTGATCTGAGCGGCAATGGATGGTCCACAGCATCGAAATCAGCAGCAGCATGCACCTGTGCTGAATTTAGGGTGCCATGCCAATCACAATTGCACAAATTCGCAATCTCCCTGCAAAATTCCCTTATCAGTTATCTGAGTGGAATCAATGGTCTGCGGTCAGAGGCAGCATGCATCTGGAGGCCCAATAACCAGTGCTGCATCAATGCTGGAAGCTTTCTCACCTGTGCGGAATTTTGGGGGTCATACCAATTCCGATTGCACAAATTTACAAGAAGTTTGCCAATCAGTGATCTGAGTTGGAATGGATGGTCTATGGCATCAAACTCAGTGGCAGCATGCATTTGGATGCCCTCTGACCAGTGCTCTATGTTTTCTGCAAGCCTTCCCACCCATCTTGAATTTTGAGGACCATGCCAATCCCAATTACACAACACAATCTTCCTCCCAAATTTGCTCATGTATGATTTGAGCGAGAATGATCGGTCTGCAGCATTGAAATTAGTGTTGAGCCTGAAGCTGTAGGCAGAGACCCTTCATAGCTTGCTCTTGACCACCATGTACAGTTTTTAGTGCCCTCAGTCTGGACAACTGATTTATCCTAATCAGCTGGATACCATTTCGGCAAGACAAAGGCAGGGTTTTGATGAAAAATAAATGGCAACTATAGAATGGTTCCAGGTGGAATGAAGGTGAAGCCTGGGATTTTAATGTGTTTCCGAGCATAATGCAGGCTGGGAAATATTTCCTTCAAGAACTAACTCAACAGATTTAATGCCAAAAAATAATTACAATTGCAACAAGCCAACAACAAATGATGCACGATCGGCAATTTTATAAATTGAACCAATCCATGGGATCAACAAATTAACATCCTGTGCTCTCAATGTCTATGCAAGCCACCAAACATTTGCAATGGGAAACAATTTAATTGACCATGAGGTCCGCAACAGTCAACAAAAGGTTGATGACACACTGTGTTCTCTATTAGGATAAATTCAAACCTGAAAGTATGAACATGTACAATGGATACAGATAATGCTGTAGTGTAGCACGGGGAACTGCTAGTCTTTCTTAAAGAGAGGAAATATTGCAAGCATTGATTCCAATTTTATACCACCCATTCTTCAAGAACGAGGACCAAAAAAGTGCTGAAAAACTTGTTCTTGAGTCTCCAACTCCTTACCCCCACAACCTCAAACTTTCTCAGTAGTATGTTACAAGGATTTCAAGTTTTTCAGTGAAAATATTGGTGAAAAATGTTTTGCATTTTGCAATAATTTTTCACCACAAAAGTATCTGAAAAATTTAAAACTTTTTCAGCACTTTTAATAATATTTCAGTACTGAAAAAGTTTTAAATTTTTCACATACTTTTTCAGTGAAAACTTATTGCAAAATGCAAAACATTTTTCACCAATATTTTCACTGAAAAACTTGAAATTTTCAACCAGTGATTATTTCCAATTTTTCACTTCAATTTTCAGTGGAAAATGTTAGGAAACTATTTTGATGTTTTCACCTGCATTTACACTGAAAATTGGGGTAATAAGTAACATATCTTTTTCATTCTGTTTTTCGGTGAAAACCCCTGAATGAAAGATTGTGAAGAATGTGTGAAAACATTGATTATCCATCTCAAATTATTCACTGTTTTTTACTCAAGATTTTTCAGGCTTTTTCCTTGTCTTTTACAGGTGAGAATTGTGGTGAAAAAAGTTTTAAATTTTTCACTATCATTTTCGCCTGTAAATATGTCTGAATTACTGGTGTCAGCCTTGCAAGAAAAGACATGAATTTTATTTCAAATTTTTCATCTTGATTCTCACTCATAAAAGTAGTGAAAAGAAGTTTAAAATTTTCAGTTGGTTTTTCAGTGAAAAAAAATGTGAAAAAATACTGCAGAAACTGGTAGTACTCTTGGAGGAAAAGTTATAAATTTTGTTTCCAATTTTTCACCTTGATTCTCAGTGAAAAAAGTGGTGAAAAAAATTTAAATTTTTCAGATGCTTTCTCAGTAAAAAATGTGTGAAAAATAAAGGAAGTTTTTCACTGATAATTGAGCTGAAAAACTTGAAATGCTCAACCAGTGTGTTGAGATTCACAATAGATGGTTGAAATCTGTTAATTCCGCACTGGGACAAGATTGAATCCTCACCAATAAAATGAAATTTGGTAACCTTGCGCTGAATAAAGATCTTGTCCTAAGAACTCTGGTGCAAAATTAATTTGGCGACTGACCGAGGAACTCTGGGCCATGAATTATTCCAAGTGGCCTCCCCTCAGCTGGGGACTCATCTTGGGTTGCAACCTTGTTAAATTTAAACACTCAAACGGGAAAATTATCCCTGCTATGGGACAATTATTTGCCATTCTGGTATCCACAGCTTGGCACACAATCTGGAACATTCGGAATGATAAGGTTTTGAAGAACCCACACCATAACATTACAGATGTTGAGATTCACAATAGATGGTTGAAATCTGTTAATTCCGCACTGGGACAAGATCGAATCCTCACCAATAAAATGAAATTTGGTAACCTTGCGCTGAATAAAGATCTTGTCCTAAGAACATGGAGTGGTCTACTAATGAATGAAGACGCTCTGCCGGATGATTGGACATACACAGTGGGGGTTTTAGTGGGTATACAGCCATTGAGATTGAATGACTCAAGAAATGGGATAGGATAAATTTATTAAGGCTGGAGTCCCACACTATGGTACTTGTGTGTAAAGGCATTTCCTCCCTGGACAACTTTCCCAGCATTAACTAGAATTTTCTAGTAGACCCAGCGGATGGCTTTTGGAATGCTTCTGCAGACTGAAACTCATTATCCCAAACACTCCAAAAAAAAAAAAAAAAAGATACGACTACATGGGGCAATTGCACCGCCGAACGAGGAAACGTTAAAGAATCGTTAAAGAACGGTTGATCAAAGCGCGGGCGTAGAGTTGAAGATTGCAGCCTGCTCAGAAGACGAGAAAGACAAATTAGGGCAGCACAGAGACAGAAACTAAATTGAAAGCACGGTCCGTAGCAGACCATGGGGCCATTGCGTAATGGGGCGTCGCCGAGAAAAGGAAAAGAATCGACCGCGCACAGACCAGACAGACATCCGGAGCTGATCATGAGACTGCAACCGACAGAGTGCAAAGGATATACGGGTTTATGCTGGGAAAAGCACCGGAATACGTGGATTGCGCAAGCGGCCAGCAGGAGCAAGGCAGGAGAGAGAGCAAAAAGTAGTTAAGCCTTGTGGAGAAAGCAACCAACATGTGCAAACTGATGGGCACTGCCGAACGAGCAAAATCTTAAAGAACAGTTAATATTCCTTCCTTCCTTCAATCCTTCCTTTTTCCACCTTCCTCTCCCTTCATCACCGCCCACCAACCACACCCACACACTACCGCACATCGATTAAGTTCCCCTCCCTTCCTCCCTGCACCTCCCCCTCCCCCTCCCCCTCATCCTCACTATCACTGTCCTCGCTCTCCTGAACTTCCGCGCCTGCAACCTCGACGCGCCCCGCCGCCTCCGCGAGGCTCCCCATCGATGTGCGGTGTGGCAGCCCGCTCCCGTTCGCCACGCCGAGTGCAGACGTGAAATTTGTCGAAGTAGCAGAAAGAGTGGATGTAGAGGAAGGCGAGGCGGGGAGGTACGCATTGAGGCACGGCGCGTCCTTGAGCGCCTGCACGTCCTGCCGGATGATGTCGCGGCAGAACATGTCGAGGTCGAGGTCGTTGTCGTCGTAGCCTGCGGGGTGGGGGCGGGGTGTTAATGCATGGAAAAAAAAATAGGGGACGGGGGGTGGACGTAGAAATGCGGGGGGAGCGGGAATGGGGTGGATGGAAAAGGGGACGAGGGGCGGGGGGCGAGGAAGTTGTATGGATGTATGTATGGCGGAGAGAGAAGACGTTACAATCGGGCGTGGTGGGACGTGAAGTCACTGCAATCGCCACGAAGCAGATCCGAGCCTGAGATTCGCAAGAAACCCAGGCCCGCAATAATCAAGCATCGAAAAAACGAAAAGAACAAGGAACAAGGACCCCCGACTCACCGAACGGCTGTTCGATCTCCTCTCCCGCCGCGACGAACCCGAGGTACACGAACGCGCCGACGCTCACCTGCGCGTGATTATCATATCAGCGTCACATCACTCTCCGGAACGCGGGAATAATTGCAAGGAAGAGACAGAAAAAAGGGAGAGAAGAAGGAAGACGCACCGCGGGCACGGTATGCCACCCAAAGTCGCTCACGAGCTGCAGCGGGAGCAGGAAGAGGTACAGCCACACGACGCTGCCATTTCGCGTCAGCTTCCATCCATACACTTACACGTCAAGAAGGGATGTCATACTGTCTGGTCGAGGGAAGTGCAAGCGCCAAACGTCAGTCCACGTGATTATCGAAAGCAAAGTGAGCGAGCGCGTACCGGATGTGCACGGAGTAGACACTGTTTTCAGTGGTAAAAAAAGATGATTAGCACAGGAGGGGGAGGGGAAGAGAGGATGACGCACAAAGGCAGCGGGGTGGTTAGTATGTGTTCCAGCACTGCATGGGGCAAATCAGAATCAGCATTGGGGTAGCGGGGAGGAAAGAGAAGGATACACGAGATAAAAGAAGATACGTAGGAAAAGGAAGGGAAAGGGAAGAAGGGAAGCTCGGCGCGAGCGGTGCGCATATGCGAAAGACGCGTACGTATAACAAAGCACGGCACATGGAAGAAAGCGTGGATATTCGGGATACAAGCGCATACAGGGCGGACAGCGGGGAACGATGCCCGCGCGTCAGGCAGGTATCCCGATTGCAATGGTAATCCAGGATGGGTGGGTGAATCGCAACGAATCGAAAAAAGTGCACGCCGAGAAAAATATCCAACAAAACACAGAGAGACGAAGAGAGGGAGCGGAACCACGCACACGTCAAGCTCATCTCGAACTGCTGGATGCCCGCGAGTATGTTGCCCAGGGAGGCGCCTGCGCCCAAACGAACAAAAGTCAGCACACAACACAAATCGACGGAGAGCAGGAACACAAGGATCCGGAGCGAAAAAAAAAAAGGCACAGGACACACAGCGCGTCATGTCTACACCCCCCTCATCTCCCAAACCTTCACGCTCCAAACGCCTCTCTCCCAAAAAAACCTCAACCCAAGAAAACCCAAGCACTCACCCGGAACACTCCCTCGCACCTCAAGCACGCTCACCCACTCGCTCAGCACGCGGAGCACCTCCTCCGGCAGGTTCTCGCCCTTCTCGTACTCCGCCAGGTCCGCCTCGGCGTGGATCGGCCCCGCCCACGTGTGCGTCGCGTGCTTCACCTGTCGGCGCGTCAGCGGCGGTACGAAAACAACAGGATACGGAGGACACACCTTATTCTTCAGTTTCTTGACTTTCCCCTTAACACCGCCCTCACCGCCCTCGTGCTTCGCATGGCGGAACTCAGCAAAGAACCGCGCAAGCGACGTGAACACCCCGCGAACGCGATCATCTCGGGCGCGACGCGCCCCAGGAGCGCGCCGCCCTCGTGTGTCGGGTTCGACGCGGGGAGGAGCGGGCGGCGCAGCGAGGTGGTGGACGCGGAGGGCGCGGGCGCGGGTTCTGTTGCGGTGGCGGTGGTGGATTGCGCGGGGGTGGGTGAGGGGCGCTTGGAGGCGTGGGATGTGGGTTTGAGGGTTGCTGTTGAGGTGGAGGAGGCGGAGGTGGAGGTGGACGTGGAGGCAGAGGAGGCGGTAGGGAAGGTGCCGTACGTCCCCGCGGCGGTTGGGGGAGTTGGGGCCGACGTGGCGGTCGAATCGGTTGGGGAGGAGACAAGCGGCGGCGCGGCGGAGGCGACGGTCGGTGCCGTGCCGTGCTCGAACTGTCGGGAGTCAGCGTCAGCGGATGTAAACGAAAGGCGAGGAGTAGAGCGCGGGATAAACGAAAAGGAGAGCGCGGCAGCGGGATGGGCAGTGCGACGCGCATACGGGCTCGAACGCGGCTGGCAACAGCGCGCGCAGATTCGGGAGGGAGCAGGAGCAGACCGATGCGCGTGCGGGTCGCGGGGCCACCAACGTGCGCGGCCGACACGAGAGACAGGCACAGAGCAGCGGTATGCGCTGCTCTTACTCGCCCTTCCCCGACGTCTTCGGAAAACGCTGTGCCCCGTCACGCTGCGCAGCCCGCCACCCGGGTAGGCGCTCCAGCGCACCCATGCAGGGCTAATGACAATCACGCTGTTTTGCCCCCCCCGCCAAGACCCACCCCGGAATACGCCCTCACGCGACCCCCAAGGCCAAGCACAGCAAGGCCCACCGCCAGCGAGCCGACTCGTCCCAGCAGGATACCCGTCCCAGCAGGACTGCCCCACTCGCACCGCCGCCCTCCGGCGCCCGCACCCCCGCAACCCCGACGCCGACTGCGTCCCGCGGAACTACAGCGAGGGGCTCGACCAGAGCGCGCACAGGTCCGGGAGGGACGAGGAGCACACCGATGCGCGCTGTCCACGTGCACCGCCGACACAAGAGACGGGCGGCGCGCAAAACCGCGGCGCTGCCATTCCTGGACACGGCAGCTCCGACGAACGCAAAACAGGAAGACCGCCGGCCAACTGCTCATCGGGCAGCGCACCCACGTGGTGGGCTCGTCCAGGGCTGGTGATATCCTACTAAACCACGGCGAGTCGACCCCCACCGCAAGCGCACCGACTCGTCTTACCCGCCCACACCGCATTCTCCCGCATCCATCACCCTCTAGAGCGCTTACGCTGCCGAGCTAGTCGCAGCCGCCGCGCGATGCCGCGGGCTCGGCGTCACGGGGAAGGCACGGACACGTGTCGAGCACGCCATCCCGCACGGACCAGCGCGAGGAAGCGCACCAGGTCGTCTTCCCCACTCACACCGCATTCTCTCGCACCCCACGCCCGCACACCCGACGCCCTACTTCGTCACACCGAGCTAGTCCCGTGCGAGCCGCTGCGGCGAGGGCCGCAGGTGTGTCGAGCACGCCCTCGCGCACACCGGCGCAAGGCGACCTCCGCGCACACGGGCTGGAGCGCGCGCAGATGTGGGCGACGGCCGCCGGGGGGAGCCGACACGAAGGGGCGGGTGGACGCATGCAGGCGTGTTCTCGCGGGGACGGGACGGGGACGACGGAGAGCGGACCACGGACCACGCCCAAGGAGCACACCGATGCCGCGGGGCTGTCCACTTGCGCAGCGCGCGCTGAGCAGCGGGAACCGTCTGGGGAGGGCACGCCCGGGCTTCGAGCACGCGGGAAAGGACGGGGAGACGAGAGGAGCGCGCGGCGACAAGAAAGGAGAGCGCGATGGTGATGTGGGGGCGGGCCTCCGCGCACACGGGCGACAGGGCCAGGCGACGTGCGGTGGCGTGCGCAGCCGACAGTGAAGGGCACGGGGAAGATCTGGTGGATCAAGCAGGCGCGCTCTACGACAGGCGGCGCTCGCGGGAAGTCACGGGCACTACGAAAGAGAAGGAGGGAAAAGACGCACATCGTGCAGCGGCTTGATGAGGTCGTACAGGTCCTCATAGTAGATCCCGAGCTCGCCGCGCAGGTGGTGCTTGAGCGCCACGGCGAAGCTGGGGCACGTTAGTCGTATACAGAGCAGCGAGCGCAGCGACGCACGCCTCGGTCAAATCGAGAGCCATGCGCTTCTCCGCCATGACCTTGCTCATCTCCTCCACACCGGGCTTGCTGAGATCGCCGGCGACGAACGGGGTCAGGCGCGGCGGGACGTGGTACCAAATCAGGCGGCCCATGGTGCGCGCGTTGCGGATGACGTCCGTCCACGCCGTGCGGCCCATCCAGTAGCGGTCGTACCCGGTCATCGCGCGGTAGCTGATCACGAACCCGATCACCACGCCCATCACGGTGAGCATGACGTTCGGAATCTGCAGGCTGCGCGATGTGTACACGACCGCGGCCGCGAAGGCGGTGTGTAGCAGCACCGCGGGCCAGATCTTCCAGATCTAGGACGCGGCAGAGTTAGCGGCGGTGTGAGGAAAGGGGAGGGGAGGGGACGCACGACGCTCCCGCGGCCAAAGGTCCACTTCAAAAAGGTGTAGGTGGGGACTTTGGGGATGAGCTGGGTCGGCGGGGCGCGCATGGCGGGCAGCAGCGTGTGGTGCCCCGTGAACGAGCGCTTCGCACTAGGCATCCCCGTTGTTGGTTTAAAATTGAAGGAGCGGAGTTGGAGAGCGGTGGGGCGGAAGGTGGTTAGACGAAGCACGTGAGTTGAAGCTTTTAGGGTAGGAGACGCCACGAGGCTATCAGGGGCTGTGTCGTTAAAACTCCGCGGGCGTCGGGTAACCGCTTCGTGTGCTATATTTAATTTTGTAATTCAACTATATTTAATCCCAGGGGCGTTTGGCGGAGTCTGCGCTGGACGTTGGTTAGACAAGGCACGCAAGGAGACTGGAAAAAGCTACGAGACGCCGGCTGTGTCGTCCAAACTCCGCGCGCATCGGGTAAGCGGGCTTCCGTGTCGGTTGCACCCGTCAACGTCGGGGTTAGCACCTAGGCGCTGAAGCGCTGAAGCTTCAAGAGGCCGAACCTCGTCAGACAACTATATTTAGTCCCGCCAGCGTCGGAGTTAGCGCCGATGCACTTCTGCAAGCTTACATTAAGTGACATAGTTGTGCACCACGCAGGCCACAGGCCAAGCGAGTTAGACGACCAGTGCTGCGACCATCACGTCGGGCGCGCGTTCAGTACTTGCTTACGCGTTCCCCCACGACTGTCTCCTTCACCTCCATCCCGTGCACTCGGCGCCGGAAGGAATCCCGCACTCGCTGATAAACCCATCCCCGTGATTCGCGTGGCACTTGCTCGCGAAAAGGAACAAAAAAAAACAACAGGAAGAGTAAAGTACGGTTGACTGGCTCGGCTCATACTGCATAGGATTTAGGATCCACCAAACTGCCTCTTTACACTATGGACGCATCAGCAAATTTACAAGTCCTTTTCCTGCGGCTTTTCGCACCTTTTCGAGACTTCACCTTTTTCATGTCCTTTTTGTTGTGCTTTTTCGAGCTTTTTGTGGCTTTCTCCTTTTTGGCTCCTTACCGGTACCTATTTTCTCAGACAGTTGAAAAAGATACCAACCAGCTGAGAGTTGAAAGAACAGCCCTCCCTGCAACCAGTGAGAATTGGTATTGAGTGCAGATTACTCAGTGTTGCCTCAGGCGGTCAAACCCGGCAAACACTGCAACCGGGCCGGAATTCGAGAATTTGAGGCAATGGTAGATCCAAAGATTGTGTCTTGCGCAAATCTCATAGCAGACATCTGCGGTCCGGAAAAACAAGACAGGGAACTTTGGCTGAAGATGTTGGCGAAATTTTGCCAAGTCACTTTAAACTCCGCCCATCACGTCAAGTGGCGTGATTGATGGTTGGTTGGTTGATGGCCACGTCACCCATCCTTTCTCTCTTTCCCCCACTCCTCCTTTCGTTCCCTTGCTTCTACGATACCACCAGTAATCTAGCACGAGTCTTCAAGCTTCAAGTCTCGAAGGCTCAAGGCTCAAGCCCTAAAGTCTCAAGCCCCCAAGCCCTCAAGCAAGCCTCAAGCGACAAGCCTATTCCTTGTCTCGCTATACCTGGTACCCCACTCAATACAACCTCAAGTCATTCAAGTTTCGCACAATCTACTGCTAGTCTCTTCCCACTGGAGTTCAATCCTCTCAAGCATGTCTCTGTTCTGGTTTTTTACCTCTGGTGGTTGCCACCGGTTCTCATGCGAAGATACAGCAAGGTTAATGGATTGCGCATCATGGTTTCGCTAGTATGTGTCATGCCCACCAGCGCAGCTATTTGATACCGTTCCCTGTCCACCCACCTCTCGACCTTATTTGCATCCCTCCCCACATGGTGCGTATCTACTGTTCTAATGCACGGCTATTCTGATTTTGCGGGTGATTAGATTGTAATGCTCCAAGAGCCCAATGGCGAGCACACGTTGCGAGTGCGCATATCGCGGTTGCTCGTGCCGCATCGCGCCCGTTGAGCCTCTCAGCGCGCGCACGCGGGCAAGCTAAGCGCTGTGCCGTGTGCCAGCGCCGCGGGCGTGCGTACAATGTGGAACCCCCGCGTGCACCTGTACTCCGTCTGCGCGGATGCGACCTGGTGGAGACGTGAAACGGGCTTACTATCATACCCATTCATGTTTTTAGTACCATGAATATAGCTGTTTTGGTATCTTTTTTGGTCCTTTTTGAGCTTTTCAAGTCCTTATATCAGAGCTTATACCCGAGCATATTTTGTCCTTTTTCGCCTTTTCCGCCTTTTAAAAGCAAATGGACTCAGCGTAAAAAAGGCGCAACAGCTTTTCGGCCTTTTCGCCTTTTTCGCCTTTGAAAAGGACAAAAAGCCGCGGAAAAGCCCACCTGTAAAGATGCTGATGCGGGTGCTCATAATGCATAATCTTCATAATGCATAGGAATCTGCGTGATTTGGCAAGGAAGGGACCTTATGCATCATGAGCCACTCAACTGTAAAAGTAAAAGTAAAAGTCAAGAGGACCTTGAAAAGAAGTACGAGAGTAAATTCATACACCTACTCGTTGGAATTCAGTGGAAACGTGGTTTGTGGTTAGAAACTGTACTTTTCGGGCGCATCCGAGCCCTTTGGTCCATAGTCTGGGTGCTCCGAAACAATACGGCGTGGTGAAGATCAACGCAGAACATGTGTTTCCTGCGTATAGAACGTGCGGCGATTTGGTGCATCTACACTTGCCGAGGCACGGATCACTTGAACCCCTTCCATGTTGGGATATCGGGCCGGTTTGCCGAATGGTTCACAGCATTTGCTCTCGACGTTGAGTCTGCCAAATATTTTTATTCGCTGCCAACCTCTCCATTCACATATGTAATTGCGAAGCATAAAGCTTTAAAATCAGCCTCTATCTCATTCAACGGGTCAAAGCAATAGTCTATCGCCTGTGGACCTATATCCTGTAATTATCC
Organism: Mycena sp. CBHHK59/15; assembly: GCA_029204085.1. NCBI lineage: Eukaryota > Fungi > Basidiomycota > Agaricomycetes > Agaricales > Mycenaceae > Mycena > Mycena sp. CBHHK59/15. The sequence continues at coordinate 12,491 of JARGXW010000601.1, forward strand.
CATGGAGTGATATAATTGATCTTCATGACGGTGACAGCATCTACGAGGCCCAATGACGGCTCTTCACGCTCTCGGTGCTCACAGTTATCTCCAACTAGCAAATCGATTTGCTGGTATTGCTTGACCTTTTCACCCCCCATAGATCCGAATACATCACCCGCACTCATTCAATTCCACAGCGAGTTCGAGGGTGATTTTGGCGGGGTTTCCGCCTTCATTCCACCCATTGGCGGCTTTATAAATTCGTCTTCCAATGATGCCTTCGGCTACCAATGCTGTATACCATTCGGACCTCGATGAACAACGGCCCGTCTGCTGCAGTGATCACCTTCAATGGAATTGACTCGCCGCTGCGAAAATGCAGCTGTTACGAATTCATATTCTCGGTTTACCATACCTTCTTCAAGCTTGTATATCCCCTCGGTTATCTCTCGCAGATTTTTGGCACGGTCTGATCCCGTCTTCTAAATATCATCATGCACTCACCTTCAATGCAATTGACTCGCCGCTTCGAAAATGCGGCCACCCCGAATTCACATTCTGGGCTTACCATACCTTCTTCGAGCATTTATATCCCTTCGGTTATCTCTCGCAGACTTTTCGCACGGTCTGACCACATCTTCTAAATATCTTCATGCACTCTTCAAGCTCGAATCCCCGTCAATATCATTCACAAGATAAACACACGCTCGTCGCATACATAAAACTCCTTATGCCGAGATTACACCTTTCAACCTTGACTTCAGTCTCCTCAAACCGTTTGGCCCCAGGTCGTCCACCGAATTTTTTATCGGCTCACAGTGATCTTCGATTGTGGATCCGACTTCTTTAACTATGCAAACTTCCAAATGTTATTCACTCGATCCGCTCATGCATCCTCATACGGTCTATGTCACTGAGAATTCAACACACCTCCCAATCGAAAATTACGGAGTTCCAGAATGCACTGCACATTAAATCGTGCTATGCACAACGTTCGCCGAACATGCTCAATCTTATCGTCATTTACTTCTCCGATCTGGGCCCCAGCCGGCCAATTCTCGCTTCAATCTATGAACCTCTTAGGGGTTATCTTCCGTTCTCTCACTGGCCGGCAGCCGCACGAGTTCGGTGACTCGGGCTGAAATGAATTGCTTCCGCGGCTTTACCTCTGCGACTCGAACTCAAAGGTTATCTCTACTAAAGGGACTAAATATGGGCCTCTTGCCTCGTCGCCAGTTGAGCAGGAAGTCGGGGACAAGCATAACCCTTCTAACGTTTGACTTGTCTGACATGGTCGTTTTCTCATACCTGGCACGTTGGCTTATATCCCAATGCTTTCTCGCTGTTATATGGTCCCTCAAAGATGCCGGAAAAGCCGCCCTACGTCTGCCTGCCATCAACTATATTTACTCCGGGACATCAATACTAACACAACGATCTCTGGACCACATATTCGCAGACACTCGTTCTCCACTTGAGACTATCGAGCGTCATTTCTCAAACAGTTAAAATTCATCTCGAACGAAGCTTCGGATCAATAAAATGCCTGCCTTATACTACGTGAACACCCAGAAATTCTTCATATCGATCGCTCGCCTAACGCACTCCTGTTCATCACTGCAACAAACCATCTATGACCGATTTTGAGACTCGGAATCTTTATTGCTGCTAACACTCCTCGCCACAGATATCGAAGTATTTCTTCAGATGATTCCAGGGTCATTGCTCATTCTCTGTTATTTTCCACCTCCCGCATAACCAAGGATGATTCGAACCGTATTCAACGTTTAATATTTAAACGAGCTTCTGACTAGGTATATGGCGCTGCTTTTGGGTCATCCGATGGCTCTGGGAATGCCCTCATCTGGCAGCTCCGTTTGGGTTCATTCGCTGGCACCGCCGAAAGTTCGGGGGGCTTATTAGATGATCAACAGATTTGATTTGTGTAATGAGTGGGGTTTCTCTGAGACACCGGGGTTTTCATTAGAATCATCCGAAACTCCTGAACACATTCTGCCCGGCATATGCCCCCAATGCCGTTGCCTGCCCTTAACTTAACTCGCTTACGTATTCGCATCCGTCATTGTCTTTATTCGTTCCATGTTCAGCGAACTTCAACTTCTCAAGAAGTCAAGATGAACAGATTACTGGAGCACAAAGCGCCCTAGCGAACGCTTGTAATAATCATATATTCGACAGGATCAAGCAGGTACAGAGTAACATTGCTTCCATTCTGGACCATGGACAAAGTCGTCATATGCGAGCACAGTCTGTTGCTTTCCAATGACTAGCGTGTTGTGTGGTGACCATAGTCCAATCCTATAGGGGCTGGGGAGCCAGAAAAGTAACTCGGATGGACGACAAGAGACCCAACCTTGTCTAATCTCCCACCGGGGAGGTGGAACAAAAGGGGGTGTGGTGCGGAGTGACTAAAAGACGAGACTAGTGAGAAATCGTGTGATACCGGTCCAAAAGAACCACTTACCAGAAGCCAAGCGTGTGCACTGTGATTTCTCGAGCCAGAGACGATGTGCTTGCCATCTGGAGAGAACACAACCGAAGTGACCCGGTCGGAATGGCCGTCAAACGACCCAGCAACCACCTCCCCGCTCTCCGAATCCCATACCCGCACGGTGCGGTCCCAGGAGCCAGAGACGATGTGCTTGCCATCTGGCGAGAACGCAACCGAAGTGACGCTGTTGATATGGCCTTCAAATGGCACAGCGATCACCTCCCCGCTCTCTGAATCCCATAACCGCACGGTGTTGTCTGTGGAGCCAGAGACGATGTGCTTGCCATCTGGCGAGAACGCAACCGAAGTGACGAAGCTGGTATGGCCTTCAAACGGCCCAGCGACCACCTGCCCACTCTCTGAATCCCATACCGGCACGGTCTTGTCCTCGGAGCCAGAGATGATGCGCTTGCCATCTGGCGAGAACACGACCGAAGTGACGGAGCCGGTATGGTCTTCAAACGGCCCAGCAACCACCTCCCCGCTCTCCGAATCCCATACCCGCACGGTGTTGTCCTCGGAGCCAGAGGTGATGTGCTTGAAATCTGGCGAGAACGCGACCGAAGTGACCCAGTTGGTATGGCCTTCAAATGGCCCAGCGATCACCTCCCCGCTCTCCGAATCCCATACCCGCACGGTGCGGTCCCAGGAGCCAGAGACAATGTGCTTGCCATCTGGCGAGAACGCGACCGAAGTGACCTGGTCGGTATGGCCTTCAAACGGCCCAGCGACCACCCCCCCGCTCTCTGAATCCCATACCCGCACGGTCTTGTCCTTGGAGCCAGAGACGATGTGCTTGCCATCTGGCGAGAACGCGACCGAAGTGACCCAGCCCGTATGGCCTTCAAACGGCCCAGCGATCGCCTCCCCGCTCTCCGAATCCCATACCCACACGGTCTTGTCCCAGGAGCCAGAGACGATGCGCTTGCCATCTGGAGAGAATGCGATCGAATCGACCGAGCTGGTATGGCCTTCAAACGGCCCAGCAACCACCACCCCACTGTCTGAATCCCATACCCGCACGGTGTTGTCCCAGGAGCTAGAGATGATCTGCTTGCCGTCTGGCGAGAATGCAACCGAAGTGACCCAGTGGGTATGGCCTTCAAACGGCCCAGCGACCACCTCCCCGCTCTCCGAATCCCATATCCGCACGGTGTGGTCCATGCAGCCAGAGACAATGTGCTTGCCATCTGGTGAGAATGCGACCGAAGTGACCAAGCTGGTATGGCCTTCAAATGGCCCAGCGATCACCTCCCCGCTCTCCGAATCCCATACCCGCACGGTGGTGTCCGAGGAGCCAGAGACAATGTGCTTGCCATCTGGCGAGAATGCGACCGAAGTGACCGAGCTGGTATGGCCTTCAAACGGCCCAGCGATCACCTCCCCACTCTCCGAATCCCATACCCGCACGGTGGTGTCCGAGGAGCCAGAGACAATGTGCTTGCCATCTGGAGAGAACACGACCGAAGTGACGAAGTGGGTATGGCCTTCAAACGGCCCAGCGACCACCTTCCCGCTCTCCGAATCCCATACCCGCACGGTGTTGTCTGTGGAGCCAGAGACGATGTGCCTGCCATCTGGCGAGAATGCGACCGAAGTGACCGAGCTGGTATGGCCTTCAAATGGCCCAGCGATCACCTCCCCGCTCTCCGAATCCCATACCCGCACGGTGCGGTCCCAGGAGCCAGAGACAATGTGCTTGCCATCTGGCGAGAACGCGACCGAAGTGACCTGGTCGGTATGGCCTTCAAACGGCCCAGCGACCACCTCCCCGCTCTCCGAATCCCATACCCGCACGGTGTTGTCTGCGGAGCCAGAGACAATGTGCTTGCCATCTGGCGAGAATGCGACCGAAGTGACGAGGCTGGTATGACCTTCCAGTACCGCTATCGTCGCTGGCCACACTGCCATTTGTCCGATTTCCGCAGAAAGTAAGCGAGGAAATTCATGGCGAAACCTTTTAACGATCTCAGACTGCTGTGGGGCAAATGCCAAGGCCGACAAGTAAATGTGGGGAGCACTTTGGAAAATCACGTCCCCAAAAAAGCTGCTGAATCTTTTGGCATCGCTGGCAAATTGAACGATTGTAGGATCCTGATTTTTTTTTGTTCATTTCCTGTTAAATGTGAAAGTAAAACCGAATGCCTACCTCACCAATCCATGTAATCAATTTGGAAAGTGCGCGCGGCGCGTAGCCCACCGTCCCGAGCAAACTCAAGACTTCGAGCCAAAAAAGGAAGCAGCTAAAAAGGAATTCTCCTGTCACCTGTGCAAGCTCGGGGTTGTATCTGGTCGCAGCGAGATGGTCAGCCCAGAAGCAACACGAGTAGGCGAGATGGCCTGGAATATATTTTTCTTTGCGTCCTTTCAAATCGGCGATGTCGACGTTCCGTAAGTATGAGGTCGGCAAATCACAGATGTTGAATTTGAGATCCCTCTGCATGACTCGCAACGTGTCAAACACGACGGAACGTTGCTGGTCTTCTGTGCCGCATAGGAGGTCAGGCCGTGTTCCCTGAACCCCGCTTGTCATGAATTCGCGGAACGAGAGATGTATGATTTTGATCGCCTCTCCTGTAGCTTCTGGAACGCGCACGACGGCACTCAAGGGTAGGAGCGTCCTCCTTAGCTCCTCCACATTCATGTCGAGCAATCCTGCGAGCGGCTGGACCCCAAGAGGTTCAACGAGGTGCAGAATAGTACCGAGCACCCTCTTGGAGCGCTCGTGGTATTTTCTGGTGCGATCGTCCACTGGGAATGGAATAGCTTCGTCAATGACACGGTGGTACAGATCATATAGATCGTTGAGTGGGGTTCCCCTCAGGAGGAAGTCTACGGAACTCTGCGGCTGCTCCTGAGGCAATCCTGCCCGAATGTAACGAACAGCGGTGGCAGCAAAGATAAATAGACCGCTGGCACGACTGGTGATCTTCTCCGCGTCATGATCCTGGACCTTCCAATCCTCTCGGGTAGCCCACGTATGACCATCCAGCGACCGGATAACATACTGGCGGATGTCACTGTTGACCGTGTCGGAATCGATCTCGTCTATGCTCCATTCGTGCATGAGAGAGAGGAGAGGGGAAAGCTTGAGGTATGACGGAACATCCGGACGGCCAGTCAGAAGGAATCGGACGTGGACTGGAATCTCATGGATATTGTCTGACAGCCACCGGAGGAGAACCTGCCCACGGTCCTTTCCGCATTCGTCCAACGCATCTAGGCAAATGACCCACGACGTCGGGCTCGGGGGCATCTGTGCAAGGAGTTCCACGAACAATTTCTTAAACTGCAGGTGAGGCTCAGCGGAGAGGAGCCTTTCGCGGTCGTTCTGCAACAATTTGACGAGGAGACGTCGGAAGTCCTCGTTATAATCCGCCAACTGGCAGGCGAGCGTGCTGGCAAGGAACCTGATCTCCTTGCGCTCTGCGTAATCACGAGAGAAGAAAAAAGAAGCAGCGAGAAGCCCTCTCTCCTCTGCCAGCCGAGATGCGATCGTCTTCGCGACAGTTGATTTGCCCGATCCTGCGGGACCGCAAAGCATGACCACACGAGAGGATAGATTAGGAGGGCCGGCCAACTGTGCGAGGATGTCGTGGATTAAATCGACTCGTGTGCCATCCATGCATCTCTCGGCTGTGTTTTCGGCGTTGTAGCGCGCCGGGACATATTTAAGCTGTGCAAGGATGGCGGTCGCAGCGACGGCATCGACCTTCTCGTCGACGACGCTGACTGAGTAATCACACACATTTAGGTTGTCGGTCAAACTAAACGGCAGATGGGGTACCTTTCGATACCATATCTGCGACCAGCTTCTCGACAGAAATATTACCATGGAACTACGGTCGAAAGAAAATTTAGAGGGCAGGATAAGCGAGGCAGGAGCAGGATATTTACTTACGGTGAACTCTTGAATATGAGATGCTGCTAAATTTTTGATGCGCAAGATATCATCCTTGTAGTCGTTACTCTTCCAAAAGCGTTTGAACGAACTCTTGTCTGCATGCGATCTGCAATCAGCAGCGAGGGCTGTGAATTTTCTGTGTGCTGATGAACTTATAATTGGTGATTTTCGATGAAGAACTCACGATGATAACTTGATTAAACGGTCCTGTAAATCACCACTGGCGCCTGTGGTACCTGACGCGTCGATCTCGGTGACGAGCGTTGTTATAGACAACTCGAGTCCGCGGAAATCTCTCTTGTTGGCTTTCATGGTCTGGCCGGAGCAATCAATCGCGAGCTGGCGATAAGACGAAAGGAGCGCACCGAAAGCATGGCCGCAAGGTGTAGAACACCATTGATGACGGGTTCAACACCGGGAACACCTAGACCGGTGACGGCTGCTTTGGAGGCGGCGAGCGCAATGATGGCATTGTTGAGGAGGTTGTCCTTGTTGGCCATCGTCACGATGAGTGCAAACTAAGTACAGACTCGAGACGCCTCGTTTCTCACACGTGTCGTGTTTGACACCTTGCATACGTCGCGTCACGAGAGGTGTGAAAAAGACATATTATTAATTAATCAATACCATGACAGGAGACAGACGTGATGCATTTAACTTCGTAATTCAACTATATTTAGTCGCAAGGGCTTGGAGGGCGTTGGGCGGGCGGTGGTTAGTCTGCGCTGGACGTTGGTTAGACGAGGCACGCGAGGAGACTGCAAAAAGCTAGGAAACGCCAGCTGTGTCGTCGCATCGGGTAAGCGGGTTTTACCCCGTGTGGGTTGCACCCGCCAACGTCGGGGTTAGCGCCTATGCCCTGAAGCGCTGCTTCAAGAGGCCGAGCCTAGTCAGACAACTATATTTAGTTCCGCCAGCGTCGGAGTTAGCGCCTAGGCACTTCTTCAAGCTTACAGAGTTGTGCGAGCAGGCCGCGCAGGTCAGAGGCCAAGCGAGTTGGACAACCCAGTGCTACGTGCAGCGGGCATATGCGGCGTCCAGTGTTTACGCGTTCCCCTGCTCCAAGCATGACTGTCTGCTTCACCTCCGCACACAGGCATCCCGTGCGCTCGGCGCCCAGGCCTTCCTCATCCTGATCCTCGAAGCGGGGAATCCGGAGTGAACTTGAACTCGACTCTACGCCACGCCGTGTATCACACGGGAGACGGTCGGTTGAAAAATGCATCCACATATCTCCCCTCTGACTAGGGCGAGTGAATGAATCGCAACTCCGCATACATACACGCGATGAGCAGCCAAGATCGGGAACCCCATCCGTGCCTGGCTCACGTGGAGAACGAGGTGTCCCCCGTGACCATACATCGCGTGCGTGCGGACCGTTCCGCGTCCAGGCCGTTCCTTCTAGCAAGGTACTCCGTCCCTCTAACGTGCGTGAAACTAGGCGCGAGAAGAATGTTATACCAAGTTACTGACTTCCCCAGATATGTACATGTGCGTCCCGTGTTATCTTTCGCTCAATTTACGGCGTGTGGCTCGCTCGGTGTAAAAAAAAGGGGAAAGCTAGATGGCCTGGCCTTGAGTCGAACAAGGTCTCCCCGCATAATCGGTGTCTACCGAGATTCATTGAGTGTGGGTGCGAGCCGTTTCGCGTCCCGGCCCTCCTCCCGTCCTTAGAGTGGTAGGTGTCTTGTGGCTGTGAGACGGCCGGTCGACCGAATGGATACAGTTACTTTCTTACGACCGACGAACAAGGAGGTGAAGCTGAATGCAATCCCGCCTCTGCCGATCGGTGTAGCAAGACGATAATTATTACAAGACAAAGAGAATAAAAAGAAGTACAGTATGTTGGCCGTGAACGGCCCTCGAATCGAACAAGGTACTGTCCCCACGACATACCCGTCGTTTCGGTTGTAGTGGGTGCGAGCCGCTTCGCGTGCAGGCCTCGAATCAACATAAGCCACTGATCCAAGAGCAGCGGTGGACCACCCTGAATTCAGACGCGGGAAATTGATGACAGCACTTGACTTGGTGTCTCCAAATACAGTAAGTAAGTAACTCCTGCATTTTTACAAAATTTTGCTCACCAAAAGCCTGAACTCGAGAAGCGCGGAACTCACTCTCGCTGGCATAAAACAAACACCAAAAAAGTTTAGAACTTGCAAGACAAATGGCCTGGCCGGGAATCAAAAGAGGTTTCCCCGCACTGTGACATGTACATGGATCCGTATTGAATTTGGGTGCAAGCCGTTTTGCGTCCAGGCCTTGGAGCGGGGCGTGAACTCCGAGTTGACACCCTGTGGTATACTTATAGGAGACGCGGCGGTTGGTTGAAAGAATGGATACCGTGGCTGCAAAATCGCGACCGAGCCCCGGAGGTGAATCTGCATGGCAAAGAGAGTAAAAGGAAAACAGAAGAGAAAACTCGAACAGCCTGGCGTTGAGTCAAACGAGGTATCCCCACATACTTGCTATCTTCTCCCCATCAGACGTGGGCTCCAGGCCATTCCTGCTGTCGAATCAACATATGCCACTGATCCCAAAGTACCCCTAACGGGCATGAATTCAGGCCTGACCTAGTATCTCCATCTAAGTGATTCCTGCATCATTTTGAATTTTGCTCACTGAAAATGGATGCGAACCTCCAGGTCCGTAACCTCGAGAGGCACAGGGCCCACTCTCGCTCGCGCAAGAAAAAAAAACCAGAAAATGGAAGTGGACTGGCCTGGCCTTGACTCGAACAAGGTGTGCCCACATATGCGTATGACATCGGATGTGGAACGGGACTCATTGAACGTGGGTGCAAACCATTTCGTGTCCAGGCCTTCTTCATCCTTGGAGCACAACTCAACTGTGGTGCATGTTTTACTGTTTGAAAATGTTTATAAACGGAAATGGTTGGAGCCTTAATTGGTGTAATACTGGGTCATGATTGTTCCAAAACAAGTGTGAAAATGTCTTTTCTCACCACTAGTTGGCATGTCCCATTCTGCCGCCACCAGAGCTGAGAACATGACACTCCGTGGAAACAATAAGAGGACATACAAGACCCAGAAATCATTGAATTTATTATGGGGAAACAAATTTTGAAGGGGATCAAGAAGTGAACTTTCCTACAGTTCAAACTCATCAGCCAAAACACAAGTATGTCCCATTCTGCCACCACTAGAGCTGAATACATAAAACTTTGAGGAAACAATGAGAAGATGTACAAGACCCAGAAATAATTGACTGTACAAAGGGAGACAACATTTGAAGGGGGGTGCTACATGAACTTCAACCATATTGAACTTTGGTTCAATTATGTCACTAGCTTGTGGGGGATGGCAGGCTAAGGCTAGGAACTGAGTTAGATATCAAGTATAACTCACTTCAAGTCCCTAAACAAAATTATGCTTGCACCAGAGTGGGGTGAAGCACAATACAGGTTTCGGACATCATTTCCACCTGAAGTCTAAACACCCAAACACTGCCAAGTGTGCCAAATTTTTCTTACTAATTCTTGTGGCACAAATAAATGCCAAGATGTTATTCTGAATGCCTAGAGGTAGAAATTGCACTCAATGGGCTTCGTGGAAGGAGTTAGGCTGCGCGCCGCCTGCCGCGACGATTACATAAGCGGGTAATTCGCCGGGGCGGCGCAACATCAGCACACACTTGGCACACACTAACCCTTAGTTATTGCTTATAGTTGATTACTGAAGAGATTATAGGTATATTCACTTACACAGTCATCCATGGTTCAAGTTACCGGGGCCATGGAATTAAGATGGGATACTGTACTAGCAATGCTCAGGACATACAAGCCTGGCAACGGTACAATGCATCCTATTCTATCCAACTTTGAACCAGAATGTTTTTCTACCCATTAAAGGCAATAAACATATCTTCAATGTATGTTATGGTCTCTAGGTGGGCCCCGGAGGTTGGCTCCTAGGCCAACCAAGTCATCTCAGGACAAAATTTTGGGTTTTGGGTTTTCCACACCAATGCATGCCAAAACATGTGTTTGGACCAGCCCGGGTAAAACTAGCACCAAATTTGCTTTGTGGAAGCAACTAGAAGCAGCGCGCTGGTTGCCGCGCCGATTACATAAGCGGTAATTCGGCGCGGCAGCGCGCAAAATGACCGCACCAGTGCTCTAGTTAAAACTGTACCAGACACCTGTATGATGGATGTCAAGCGAAATACAAGGCAAAAGAACACTATTATACACGGATAGTGTGTCCGATAGTCTGTAGTTAGGCCCCGGAAGCCAAAACTTAGGTCTCCCCAGGCCAACTAAGGTCACTTCAGGTTGAAATTTTGGTATTGTTTTTTTTTTTTTTTTGCACCAATATATATGCTAATACATTTGTTTGAATGTCTGTAGGTGAAATTAGTGCCAAACACGCTTTGTGGAAGGAGATAGAGGCAGCGCAACGGTTACTGCGCTGATTCCACGCCGAATTTACCAGGCCCATGTGGGTGCTGTGGTTCTCTCTTCCCCTACATGTGTGCGCAAAGAGCTGAGCAAAACCCAGCTACCAGTGAGATGCTCAATCCCACCCACTGGCAGGTCATTTGGGCCTGTTGATTCCAGCAAAAAACTGCAGTAACCTGGCTTCACTGGAACTTGGAAATGAAACAAGATGGATCTGCATGCAATTAGCAGTGTACACTGGCAAAGAGAAAAAGAAAAGACAATAGGAAACAAAATTCTGACAGGCCCCAGGAAGCACCCTATAAGCCAAGTCCACTAGAATTGGGCAAAATGGCCCTCAAATCCGCTATTTTTTTCGGGATAATTCAAATGAGAAACCCGGGTTTCTCAGAGAAACTCCATTACAAATCAGGGCTTCTATTGGGAAGCCCGGGATTCTCAGGGAAACCCCTGCCAGTGCTGGTGTGCCGATGTGCGTCTGATCAGAAGCACAGGAGGATGTCAATTGCCTACTGGATTTAATCATGTATGGAATAGGTGCAAAATATGCATAGCTAATGAAAACTGAGAGTTGGAGGGGGCTCGAGCTCTCTGCTATATGAATCCAATCAAGCTTGACTGGGAAATCCTCGACGAGGATCCTGGACCTCGCAACTGGGCCAGGTGATGGAAAAACTGGAAAAGATGTGATGATGACTAATACAAACATATCCCAATCTAGCTACTGGCACCGCCACAGAGTGTATGGATATTAATGGTCATTGAAATGGTTATGTTCAATGCTTCAAAGACTATGTAATAGTCACAGAATAAATGTGTGAGTTTATTGATTGCCACCTGTTCCAACTTGAAGTTGAGTCCGATTTACAGCTCTTTGCGGAACATAGGGCGTGGCATTTTTTTTTTTTCCATTTTGAGACATTTTTTATTGTTTTGACTAGATCGGCCGTCGTGGGCTCAATTTGGGGTGTGGATGTCTGAAAACTATATGGATGGAATCGCAATGCAAACCCGGAGGGCATGACGTCCTCAGTTGTTTTCTACCAATGCTATAATAAATATAATACAACATTATGTTATTTTCATGGAGATCTCATGCCACGTGAGAAGGTGAGAATCTACGAGCCTGTAGTATCATCAGAATAGACATACCACTATTTCAGAGGGCGCATCGAAGCCAGAATTTAGTTATGACCCCTCCAGCGTGTAAACAATGTGCTTTTTGGTCCAATTTTGATTGCTTCAACCAGATCGGCCATTGCACTGGTTGAGCATTTCAAGTTTTCAGTGAAAATATTGGAAAAAAACTAACTTCATTTTTCACATTTTTTTCACTGAAAAAGTATGTGAAAAGTATAAAACTTTTTCAGTACTTTTTGATTTTACTTTGAATTTTTCACCTTGACATTAAGAAGTACTGAAAAAGGTTTGAATTTTTCACAGATTTTTTCAGTGAAAAAAGCATGACAAATGAAGGAAGTTTTTCACCAATATTTTCACTGAAAAACTTGAAATGCTCACCCAGTGTTGTGGGCTCAATTTCGGGTGTGGACATCTGGAAACTATATGGACAGAATTGCAATGCAAATCTGGAGGGCGTGACATCCTCATTTTCTTTCTACCACCCTTATAATAAATACAATACAACATTATGCTATTCCATGGAGATCTCCTGCCACACAAGAAGGTAAGAATTGTTGAACCACAGCCCAGAGGCTGTGTACCTTGGGCATCGGGCAACTCGGACATCCCCGAATGTTCCACTATGATCTAAATTATTCTTTCTCTGACTCGAAGTGACTCATATTTATTCCAGCCTGGCCTATATAAGCAGCCTCTGTAACCTATGTACTATATACAATTTATTATCTTGATTACATCGAACTTCGTGTGAACTCTCAAAGAACGACTGCCGGTTCTTTACAACAACAACCTACTCGTAAATTCTCAACAAGAATCTCAGAGCCTGTAGTATCATCAGAATAGACATACCACTATTCTGGAGGGCACTTGAAGTCGGAATTTATTTAAGACCCCCCCAGCGCATAAACAATAGGATTGAATTATGTCATGGATTCAATCACATTGTTCATGCGCTGGAGGGGCCATAACTAAATTCTGGCTTCTATGCACCCTCCGGAATAGTGGTATGTCTATTCTGATGATACTACAGGCTCATAGATTCTCACCTTCTCATGTGGTATGAGATCTCCAAGAAATTAACATAATGTTGTATTATATTTATTATAGGGTCGGCAGAAAAGATCTGAGGACGTCATGCCCTCCGGATTCACATTGTGATTCCGTTCATATAGATTCCGTCCATATAGTTTTCAGACATCCACACCCCGAATTGAGCCCACAACGGCCGATCTGGTCAAAACAATCGAAAACATCTCAAAATGGAAAAAAAATGGGCTGCGCCCTCTGTTCCGCAAAGAGCTGTAAAATTTCAATCATCAAACAAAACATAGCAGGAATACAGGTCAGGCTTTCTATGCACACAAAGAGCACACTTTGAATGCTCTTCCTATCTGGTTTTGCAGGAGGAGCTGGTTGAACTTGGTTCTTATCGGCCCTAGGATTTATTTCATGAGACTAATTAATCGCTGTAGCACCTCCCCAGTGATGTCCTTCACATGCATTTTTCCAGCAAAGAAGCAGCAGTGATTCTTGTCGAAGACGGTTATGAGTACTTATGTTTACATAATACTTGTTCTTTTCATAATCCGAAGGGGCCAAAAAAACCTCCCTAAAACATCAGTGCCCCCAAAAATTTGATTGTTTTTTTAGTGGCTGTGCTTGACCAAATAGTGGCTGTCCCTAATTTCCCTTCACTTAGGCCTTACTAAAATAGTGGCTGTACTGCAATGGAATGTGATGTCTCAGGGGCAAGATTAATTTGGTGACTGACCGAGGACCTCTGGGCCACGAAATATTCTAACTGGCCCGCCCTCAGCTGGGGACTTATCTTGGGTTGCAACCTAGTTAAATTTAAACACTCAAATGGGAAATTGATCCCTGCTATGGGACGATTATTTGCCATTCTGGTATCCACGGCCTGGCACACAATCTGGAACATCTGGAATGATAAGGTTCTAAAGAACCCACACCGTAACATTACAGATGTTGAGATTCACAACTGATGGCTGAAATCTGTGAATTCCGCACTAGGACGAGATCAAATCCTCACCAATAAAATGAAATTTGGTAATCTTGCGCTGAATAAAGATCTTGTCCTAAGAACATGGAGTGGTCTACTAATGAACGAAGCTGCTCTGCCAGACGATTGGACTTACACAGTGGGGGTTTTAGTGGGTATACAGCCATTGACATTGAATGATCCAAGAAATGGGATAGGATAAATTTATTACGGCTGGAGTCCCACACTATGGTACTTGTGCATAATGGCATTTCCTCCCTGGACAACTTCCCCGGCATTAACTAGATTTATCTGGTAGACCCAGCGGATGACCTTTTTGGAATGCTTCTGCAGACTGAATTTCATTATCCCAAATGCTCCAAATAAAATAAAAATAAAAATAAAAATAAATAGTGGCTGTACCACCTAGGGCTGTACACCTTGTCTTTGGCTTTGTTTGTACTTTTCCCCGAGCCACCTCCAACAGGCTCGCGGGCTTCACCATTTCCGGATGTTCGTCGACTTTCTGTTCATGCTCACCCTAATTGGACCCTGATTTTTGTCGACCACAATGTGCTGATCAAAGGCGGATCAGACCATTTTCAATGGGAGTGGCGCGCAAGAGGCCACGGACCAATTCCTCCTAGCATTGATTCATCCCCAGATGCCTGCAGTGATGACAAGTTGTGGCACGATAATTCACTACGACAAATCTCGAATCGGCCTTGTCCTCCCGGCCTCCTGCCTTCTCTATGTTTCTGGTCTGAGCCCTTTCCAGATGAACAGGGACAGTCACAAAAAATACTTGGGCATCATTTCTTGCAACCAGCAGAGTCATGTTATCCTCGATGCTGAAACACTTTGTGTGGCACACAAATTCGGGCTTTTCCTGCCTCATGCTGTCATTCAGCCCAATGGACGAGCACAAGGTCCGGTTTTATTTTTAATTCTTATATTATCAAAGTCCAACTCATACACAGGTTGTTCATAGTTCCACTGCATGCTCCTCCAGCTGATCATTGCAGGCAGCAACGTGAGACCATAGGATCCGATCTCAGGGAAGAAGTTAACAAGACCACCCTGGGGTTCTACAGCTTCCACATATTCATGGACTGTGTCTGGTCCACTAACCATGTAAAAAGGGTGGGCTCCCTCCTGGCTATCACCCCCTTAGGTCAGTCAAATCTCAAATGTCCTCTTGAGGAGAGCATCACAAGGACTGCTGCACCCCCAAGAAGAAGAGGATTCGGATTGATGACCAGGAGAATGTTGATCTCTCTCTGGGAATTAAAACCCGCAGTGGTGGGACATTGGCATAGTTTATCCAGTCATGTTTCATATCCCAGCTATACACACAACTTGTGTTCGAAATTGTAGCCCAGTGCCTCATTGTCAGCATTGTTTCTCTTTAGCCAAAATCCCCTTCAGGATATCCCTAGCACCGATAAGATGCTAGAATAACTCACTGCACTGTAAGAAACCAGAAAGCTTCAAGGCAGCAAGGAAACAATACCCCTAGGACCTTCAAGATTCTACAAGAATTGACTCTTGAGCAAATGACCAAAAGTTGGCATCAGCTCATTGCAGGGTGTGAGTGACCATCATTGGATCTTCTGTATCCTACCCTTGACTAACCAAAATCCGCTTTCTTGAAGCTTTGATACCCGACTTCAAATGCAGCCCCAATCACATGAATTCCATACAAATTGACTCTATTTAGTTAATTACTTCCAAGATTCAAGTTACTGTATATATTTCTAATAATACCCAACATACTTTGCACATGCTACAAGCCCCTCCTTGCCACCACTGGCCTTCGTGAGCTTATAATATGTCTGAGGCTTTCTGGAAGCTATCACAGCCCCAGTAAATTGTAGTTGAGTCAAAATCCAAAAAACTTGCATCATTACAGAGTGTTATATCCGTGCATCCAGCCCCTCCGAAGAGCTCCGGTCCTCCGGTTGCTCCAGGCTCCGAACCTCTGGAGTCCGTCTGATAAACAGGCTCTGTCGGATAAACGGGTTTTTACGCAATGAAGGATTACTGAGTGTTTCCTGTTTATCCGTTCTTCTTAACTTCTTTCTTTTTGTCTCGCTCACGACTTACTCATCCATGTCCATATATGGATACCTACTTATTGTTATGTCCTCCTATCACGTTACTTATCCCAGTTTATGATTACAATAATGGACTTACAGTCGAACCCCTCGGAACCCATACGTCTGTAAACCCATAACCCCTTCAAACCCATGAATTTTTGATGTTACGGACTCGGTGGGCAGGCAAAACCCATAGTTTTCTTATAACCCATAATCTATAGGCAAACTCGGGGGCAAAACCCATAAATCTGGCCAAAAAAGGAGATTCTGTGATGTCCGAATGACGTAAATTTGTGTTTGTCAGTCATTTTTCAGCGAGGATCCAATCAGGATCAAGCAAAAACACGATGCTGGGTATGATTCCCACACAATTGTCCTCAAAAACAGCTTCACTGAGATCGAAATCAGGTGAAAAACCTTGAAATGGTCCTGCAGGCTGCTGAACGAGCATAGACTATTAGAAGAAGACCATCCAGGCAAGGACCGTTCCTCTATTAAAATGAGGAAGAAACCGTCGAATTCATCTGCGCTCAAGGCAAGTTTTTTTTTGCTCCAAAAATATATATATATTATTTTGGAAATTTCCTCTTGCCCCATAACCCCTCATAACCCATGACCCAGGGCTTCCACCAAACCCTATGGGTTATGAGAGGTTCGACTGTAGTTTAAATACAAGTTAGTAACGCCCCTGTACTTCAGTTTGATTATTAATGTTGCTTTGCTCTCCGCGTTGCTCTGAGTCGTCCTCCGGACCTCCTTCGTCTTTGTCGCTAGCCGCGGTAGTATGCACACCCTTACCTCCTGTGATGTTGTGCAATACTTACTGACACTCCGGTCTTCTCCAGACCTCCGATCCCCGATCTCCGCTCTGGTCCCTTCGGACCTAGCTCCACTCCCCCCTGTGTCGGCTCGGTATATAACACAGAGCATACTTCGCAAGTGCTACAAACACTGCACAAAAAAATGTTCACAACCCCCTCCTTGCCACCACCAGCCCTCCTGGGTTGATAATATTTCTGAGGCTTTTTAGAAGCTATTACAGCCCCTGTAAATTGTATATGAGTGGAAATCCAAAAACCTTGGGTCATTACCGAGCATACTTCGAAAGTGCTACAAACACTGCACAAACAAATGTTCACGAGGACCTCCTTGCCACCACCTACCCTCTGGAGCTGAGGATATTTCTGATGCTTCCTGACACCTATTAAAGTCCCCGTAAATTGGATCTGTAGTGAAATCCAAGAAATCTGGGGCACATGCTTGTTATATGCCGGGCCGGGGATCAACGAACACGAAAGTCCGAAGAGGCTTGAACGGTCTAATTCACAACACTACAGAGAGTGAGCGATTATCGGGATTCACGGACCGACAAACGAAAATCCGAGAGTTACCGGAGTTTGGGAAAGTCCGGATGTGAGAGCGAAAGAAAGAGGACAGAGTTAGAGTCGAGACTGGAAGTATGGCCAACGCCAATAGAGACGAAGAACAACTCAATAATCAAACTGAAGAACAGAGACTATACTACTTAGCTTAAATACCAGTAAGCTAATTGTTTAGTGAGAACAATTAAAAGACAATAAGGTGAGAATGATTGGTAAGTACAAGTCCATAGACAATTAAGACGCCAAGGTGTCTTGATAGTAAACAATAAGGCTAGTCAGAGTTTATGAAGAGCCGACGGGCCACTGAATAAAGTAGCATGAATAAAATCGGGTAAACCCCGGAGAAAGCGACTTTGCCGGCAAGGCCGGCAAATCGTGAAAGTCCGGTCGGACTTGCACGTACATAACAATGCTACAACAGATGTTTACAAGCTCCGCGGCTGAGGATATTTCTGACGATTCCATATTTAATGAGAATTGGTGCTAAATGCATACACAAGATCTACCGCTGGCAGGGGAGCAACAACAATTCTGGGTGTTGCAATCTGGAGTTCTTTATACAGCTTCCATCCTTCGACAATGTTGTGCCCATTAAGGCTGTGACCATAAGGCTGCAACCATAAGCCTCCCACACCCTCTGCAGTGGCCCTTGGGGACGATAAACCTACTGTGGATGGTGGCAACACTGTTGAAGTATCGATTGCATATCTTGACTGGTCTACTCAGCTTCCATGGTGCAGCTTACTATGATACAAGACTGTGTGAGTGACTAGA
Source organism: Mycena sp. CBHHK59/15 (assembly GCA_029204085.1). Lineage (NCBI taxonomy): Eukaryota > Fungi > Basidiomycota > Agaricomycetes > Agaricales > Mycenaceae > Mycena > Mycena sp. CBHHK59/15. The sequence continues at coordinate 30,706 of JARGXW010000601.1, forward strand.
CACACTGCTCTTGTCTGAAGAGACTCTGTGAGTATCGTTCCAGAGCACCTGTCGACAAATGTAACCCTATAGCACAACCGTGTGAGTGGCTCGACATGCTGCTCTTGGCTTAAGACACTATGCAAGTGTCTCGGCACCGCTAACGTTTCACGACATGCCAAGATCATCTAAACCCTACCCGCTGGAGCTGGCGCTGTGTGTTTTGACAAACCCAGACTTAATATTGCAACCTCCAGTCCTGTGCCATGCCTTCCACTTGTCAATTCTGCCTGCGGCCATTCCCAATTGGTGCTTCTCTTCGCATACATCAGTCCAAAACTGCTGCCTGTAAAGAGAAGTGTGATGCGCACCTGAAGACATTGATGGCCCAAGCGATGATAGCTGACAGCATTCCCGAGCATGATATCCCTTCTGACGATGAGGAGGAACAGCCTCCGAGTCTACAGAGGGAGCTGCCCCCGATCGGACCCAACCTGAACATGCAACCCGAGGGGCAACACTTCGACGGACATGACATCGAGCCAGCTACTGAGGAGGGCCCAGAAGCCACGCGTCTGAATGTTTCCATGGAGGAGGTTGAAGACGAGGACAGTTGCCACTTCTATGTGGAAGAGTTTCCGTCAAACTACCAGGCTGGCACAACATTTGGCAATGGACCTATGACTTTCCAGATGATCAGAGACGACCAAGTCCTTCAAGGTGCTGAGGTTTTGGGTCCATTTGAGAGTGATGAAGAGTGGGAGCTGGCGAAATGGTTGATAAAGAATGTGGGTCACAATCAGATGGAAGAGTTCTTGAAGCTGCCAATCATAAGTTGTGCGGGAATCGTTTTCCAAGTCAGAAGAAACTAACTGGTATCAGATACAAAGGATTGATACCGCCTACTCTACGAAGGATCAGCTTCTGGAGGCAATCAATGACTTGCCAGGAAGTGTCAGCTGGAAGTTAGAGAACATAGTTCTGAAAGGCGACCTGAGGGATGACAATGGTAAAGAGATCGTCGAAAATCTTGAGCTGTGGTATCGAGATCCCGTCGACTGTATTTGGTGTGATGGGGACTGCGGTTCTACTGGATGCAGGGTAGTATTTGCAAGTACAGTAGTGTTCGTCCTCTAGAGGGAATGGATTTTACAGCCTTTCGTTGAGATGGAAGGCTTAATTCTTGTGCTAGTTAAGAATCTCCTGTGTCTGTTTGAATGATAGTTAGTTGGTTAATGTGATACTTATGATACATCTGATGGGGGTCCGGAGTTCCCAATAATATTGTTTCGCACTACTGGTACACAGCGGAATTGTCTCCACTCACGTAGAAAGCACTAGGTCGCCCTTTAAGACCCATATCCTTCACTGGATATGTTGATACCATTCTGGGGCCTTCCCGGAAGATAGACGGTGATTTCCGTTCTACAGGTGGAGCTGTTAAAAAGCCTCTGTCGCGATGCGGGTTCACTTCATAAGCCCCCCAAGGATGTGTAGTTTTTATGGGATTAATGGAATGGACACTGTCCGCTTTGAAAGCAAGCGGAAGAATGATGTCTTCAGGCCTCCGATCACATTCCACGGTACCACGAATGGTTTAAACGTAGAAGGCGGATGCTTCAACAGGCTATGTGAAGGATGTGGATGGCTCCTCGGAGGGTCTGCATGCTTCGAAATGTTAATATTGTCGATAGGTTACGAAGCGGAGAATGGATCTGGGTAATTGATTTGTTTCCGCTCAGTGGTTTGGTGGTCAGAATGGATCTGTAGCAAGGACTGGCGCTGTACTGGATCTCTTCTGGAGCTTTACCATATAAAAATATGTTGGTGGACAGTGCCCCTTGGGACCTGGAGAGGACTGAAGAGTTGTGAAGTGCCTAAAGGACAACACTTCCGGGGTTTATTCTTGTTCAGAATGGAGGATGAGTAAAGAAGAGAGCCCCTGGTGACCAGTGAACTCTATAGATTGGCAGGTTCCTACTATTCTGCTCTAGTCTAGAACTTGTAGCAGAAAGCAGGGGAGTTCGGAGATGCTTTCTCCAGATACAGTGGGTGGTATTTAGGACAATGCAATTCTTGGTCAGACTTGGCTGTAGATGGTTGTGGAGCCTGATCTTATGTGTAGGACATTGTGACACGAGACTGTGTGGATTGGTGTCTTGTGTATGTTCGCAATGGTGGGCAAACATAGTGCAGCCTCACATCGGGAGTTGATGGGTAATCCAGTCTTTCGGGATATGATGCAATACGCACTGCAGAAGTTGTATGAGGATGCGGAAGGAAAGTCCGAGGTTATTAACGAGATGTAGACTGCTGCATGGTGGTGGAAACTGCAGGTGAGCAGCATCAGACATCCATGTGTTGCTAGAAGCTCACCAACATCATGTCGCCAGAAACTCCTTCCGGAAGGCACGACAATTGCCCCAATAATGTTGTCTTCCGATAAGACAAAACTCTCCAATTTTCGGGGAGATCAAAGCGCATGGCCAGTCTATTTAACGATTGGAAACATTTCCAAGGACATCCGGTGGCAAGCTAGTTCACATGCAGCTGTTCTTGTCGGATATTTGCCTATTGGAAGGTTTGGCGGTTATAGCGACAAGACACGTCAAGCAGTTAAATATTGCACCTTCCACCACTGTATGAGTGTCATAACTCGGTCGCTTATCTCTGCCAGAACACACAGCATCGACATGACTTGCTCGGATGGCTATGTTCGTTGGGTCTGGCCCATCTTGGCCGCGTATGTCGCAGATTATCCAGAGCAGTGTTTAATCGTGAATTGCATGGAGAACCGGTGTCCTATCTGCGAAGTCAATCCGAAATCTCGTGGATCCAATACCCCTTCTGCGTACCAAGAACAGGGCGAGACAATGGACTTGCTAAACGACCATGCATCGGGCTATCAAAATCCGATGACTGCTGCAGAGTCAAAAGCCAAGTACGAGGAGATTGGTTTGAGGCCCATCTACTCACCATTTTGGGCTGTGTTACCCAGTGACATTTTCCAGTCCTTCACCCCCGACTGCCTTCATAAACTTCACAAGGGTGTTTTCAAGGACCATCTCGTCAAGTGGTGCACAAATATTGTCACCACAAAGGAGGTCGATGACCGCTTCTGGTCTATGCCCTCTCATCCAGGTATTCGACACTTCAAAAACGGGATATCAACGGTTTCTCAGTGGACAGGAGCTGAGCATAAGGTGATGGAGAAGGTTTTCATATCCGTTGTGGCTGGAGCGGCTCCAGAGTGGGTTCTCAGCGCTGCCCGTTCGGTCCTTGATTTCATTTATTATTCCTCACTCCAGTCCCACACCACTGTGACGCTAAATGCCCTCACTCAAGCGCTCGACGACTTCCACAAGTACAAAGATGTTTTCCTCGAGCTCAAAGCCCGTTGTCCTGGCCACTTCAACATTCCCAAGATCCATTCGATGGAACATTATGTTTATCTTCTACGTCTGTTCAGCAGTGCTGATGGATTCAACACAGAGAGCCCAGAGTGTCTCCACATCGATTATGCCAAGAATGCCTACCGAGCATCCAACAAGAGAGACTACATCATTCAGATGACTCGGTGACTTCGACGCCAGGAGGCTGTCGACCGCTTCACGCTATACCTGGACTGGGAGCGCAACGGCGCCTACAAACTAGATGAAAGTGTCCAATGCACCCCCTATACACTGCCTGTAGTTGCAGATGCGGAGGTTGTGGTTGTCACGTCTGCTTCTTCAGCCCTGACGCAGACATATCAAATCGCAAAGCACCATCCTCGCCCCCTCTCAAATATCCCAGCAAGTGTAATTATTACTGATCATAACACAAGCTACTTCCTTGAAGCCATTAGAGTGTTCATCTCACCTTATTCCTCGTTAATTCCCAAACATTTCGACTGATTCAATCTCTTCAAATGGCTCACTTTTGTCCTTCCTGCAATCCCTGAGACAAGTTCCAACAACCTCCAAACATTGTTCGGGCCACACCCCCAGTTCCTGCTCATGGCATCCGCTCCCCTGTCTCATGTCCCCCATTGTGTTGTGCCAGCAGTCTTCTTGGCTCCAGGGCTCCTCCCTCCAGAACTAGGCTTGCCCTGTGACTCATGGTGCTGTGCCGCTTTCCAGCCGCTTGTGGCCATGCTTTCCCGCTTCCATTCTTTCTGCGCTGTGTCACTCTCCTGTGCCATCTGTGGCTTCATTTCTAGGGCAGTGTTTGCACTTTTGCCACATGTGGCATTCTCTCTCATTTTCAGTCACCTCTCTATCTTACAGTCGAGAGTAAGCTTCCTTGCCTGGTCTACTCTACTTACGTCTTGATAGATTGCTTGGAGACTCCCCTTGTGCTCACCTGTCCATTCCTTCGCCACGCAAGAAGAGATGGCTCCACGTAGGTATGCCACACGATCTCCTGTCGTTATGTGTGTCTCCATACTTGCTCCGTCTTAGTGTCCTCATACATCTGATGTAGTGGCGCCCGCTCTCTTTCTGCCCCGTTGGCAAGCAACAGGTGGCAACCACCACCGACACTGAGCACCCCCCAGTGACACCTAGCAGGGCAGCACGTCGACGCATCTGCATCTGCATCTGCATCGTCGTCCATCTCCAGGATCTGTTGATTCTTTCCTCCCGCACGTGTATTCGTGGGCCCACCCCCGACACCGTGCTCGTGCTCCTGCCTGTGGTGGCATGTAAGACATACTTGGAAGCCTGACTCGACTGCACCCAGCCACCCCCAATTCCTATCACGCCTGTGGCCATGCTTCTTTTTCTCCTGCGACACTGCTGCTTCGGGCTCCATGCGCCGACCACCCACAATTCCACCCAATCAACTTGGCCCGCTCGCCTTTTACCATGCTTGCAACCCTCAACTCGGATTGACTGCACCCAGACAGTGCCGTGCCCAACTCCCACTACGCTGCTTTACCCACACTAACTGCCCTTGACTTCGCCTTCGCTAACTGCCTTCAACTTTGCCCACTGATGCCTGCCCATCTTCGACTGCACTCTGAGCCAACGCCAACTGCACCCACCTCATGCCTCCGTGGCAACATCACCACTTCCAACTGTGCAGCTTCCCCTGCATGCACCACCATCAACTCTGCCCACCTTCAACCTTGACTGCACCCAACCACGCCCCCGCCTGGCTCGAGGCACTCGCCCACATCTCCCTCACCATCACCTCCTTCTTCCTCCTCGAACACCCGAATCTCATGGCATGCATTGCCGCTCACATTCCCAACACCGCCACTATCTACTCCACCTGCCAGCCTCGACTCCTCCTGCCTTTGACCACCTGCCATGCAATGAATTTTCTGCCCAGTTTGACCAAGTGGAGTGATGTGCGATGGGTGGAGTTCCATGTGGCAGTGTCAGAGTGGAAAGAGGCGGCCTGTCGCATCCTCTGTGGCGCATCAGGTCAAGGACATCATTGAAATCATAGATGAGGAAGACTTCATTGCTGTCTCCCATTAGTTTACTGTAGTTGTACCATACCGTACAGTGTGCAAACAATGTCCCAATTTGGATAAACCTGTTCCTAATTCAGTATCTCTGATTGCCTTGACAATGATCCTCCCCCCAGATCACCTACATCTTTGGTGATCACCTATGTCTTTGGCAAAGACATCAAGCATCTCTCATGTCTTGGCCAAGACCTCCCATCTCGGCTAAGACAAGTGAACCTTTTTTGACCAAGACACGTGTCTTGGGGATTTTTAATTTATAGGATCAGACTTGAACACAGGTTTCAAGGACTGCAGAGTTGGTGTCTTTGATGTCTTGCCCAAGATGTCAAAGACACCAAAGACAAATGTGTTGTTTTACTGATGTACTCATAGTTTTTGCTTGTTCCATGTAGGGAAATGGATGTATACCCCTTTGAAATAGTATCCGAATTGATTCTAAAATATTGTTGTCTTAGTGCTCCATTTACTTCTACTTGCTACTTCATATGATTGTCATCAAATTGTCATACAATGTTGCAAATTTGTTTACCACATGCACTCCTTCCCAAGTGGGTCAAATGCTATCGATCTACGCGGACTATGGCGGTGTATGCGACCTCAACGTCTACGCAGTCTATATAGGTTGACATAGTATTCTCACCCTATATCGGCCTACATATGTTCCTACTGCTACCCAGTGCTACATAGAAAGGTGAGTTCTATCCAACCAGAATGCCGTTCCAGATGATGACATGGTTGACAGCTGGTGAGCACCATGTTTCCACCATGTGAGTTGGGGGGGGTTGATTTGTTCCCTCGTAGATCTACTAAGTTTGTTAATTAATGCACTAATTATGGTTCCTTTGGATTAAAATAATTAAGTGCGAGTTTCCTGCCAACCGCGAAGTCAAGTTTGGACCAATTTTAAACTCCGCCCGGCTATCCGGCCGGTTGCCAAAAGGTTTTCCCATTAGACTTTGCAAAAGGTTTCCCCAATTTGGCGAGGTTTCGGGTCTGAAATCTGCTACTATATTTTTTCGTTCAATTCAACAGGGGGTGTGACATGTGACCTCTTGACAGAACCGGAAATCGGCGTGACAAACACCCAAAATTTCGACAAAATGAACCAAAAGTGGATGCAGAGTCAATTCGAAAACTGCCTCCGTGACGCGTTACGGGGAACCAATTCGACAAGTACCCCTGTGGCATGCAACTGCCAAATTGAACGAAGAAATACAGTACAGCTGGTCTTGTTGTTTTATGAGATCAGAGATGGCCTTTGCTTGTGGTCGTGTTTGTGCTGTCAACATTTCCTAACCAAGGCACTTCAAAGGGAAACTATTCTCTCGCATGTTCGCAGCTGGCCTGGGACAAAGACAATGGTGGCCATGCTGATGGCTGAAAGATGTACTGTTTGATCTTGTTGTTCGTCTACTGTACCATTTCGACCGGAAGTTCAGCGGGTGTGACCTGTGACTGGTATTTTTATTGTTCATTTGGCAAATTGTTCAATCCAAAAAATGCTTGCATCAGGAACGAGAGAGCGCTGGCAAAGAAGATTCAAGAACCCCACATTACAAAGGAGCAATTTCCCAGTCTAATCTCTTTGAAATTTTGTCTTTTCATCACCAGAATGACCAAGGACAATGTTGGAGCATGGGTCAAGCAGAAATTAACCGTTCTTTAAGATTTTGCTTGTTCGGCTGTGCTGTATCCCCATGTAGCCTTTCTCCTTTTGTTTTTCCTCTGCTCTTGCTCTTTGATTAACCCCTTCCGTCCACAACTCTCTCCACTTTTTGCCATCAAACAGCTGACCCGCATGCAGCTTTTTCTTTACAGGATGCAGCAGATCGCAGTCGCTGCTGCCCACGGTGCAGCATGATTCTAATCATGCGGCCAAGAGGCCATGTATCCCCCTGGCAGTTTCTTCATATATAAAAATGGCATAAAAGTAAAACACTACCTACTTGCCTCGCCTTTGAATTATTCAATTTTTGGTCTGATTTCTGGACCCTTTCTACCGCTGCGCACTGGTTGAACATTTCAAGTTTTGCACTGAAAATTTTGGTGAAAAATGTTTTGAATTTCACTGGTTGAACATTTCAAATTTTTCACCTTCTTTTTCAGTGAAAAATGTCGTTTATTTTTCACACATTTTTCACTGAAAAAGCAGGTGAAAATTTCAAAACGTTTTCATCACTTTCTTATTTTATTTCGAATTTTTCACCTTGAATTGAGAAAGTGCTGAAAAAGTTTTAAAATTTTCACCTTCTTTTTCAGTGAAAAATGTCTGAAAAATAAACAACATTTTTCACTGAAAAAGAAGGTGAAAATTTTGAAATGCTCAACCAGTGTTTTACAGTAATTTTTCGCCAAAAAAGTAGGTGAAAAACTTGAAACATTTTGGTGACCTTTTTTAACCTTGTGAAAAATTTGTGAAAAAGTGCTGAAAAAGTTTTGAAGTTCAAAAAATTCATGAAGAAGTTACAAGTTTTTCACTTGGTTTTTCACTGAAAAATTGCTGTAAAATTCAAAACATTTTTCACTAGTTTTTTCACCAAAAAACTTGAAATGTTCAACCAGTGGTGGCTGCAGCTGGGGATGCACCGCTACTTTGGTTCAACTCAAAATTGTTAGTTCAATGCTGGTCGTCTCCATGCTGGGTCGCAAGTAATCATCGTCAAAATACGGGATTCTTCTCTGTTCTGTTTCACAAATTCTTTCATTGGACTCATCGCGGGTAACAATTTTCAAGTTTCCTCAAGCCATTGGCCACAAGATTCTGCCCTCTCTGCTCTCCTGGACTCTTCTTCATCTGCTGTGCTCTCTCATGTCTCCTGTTTCCTGCCCCAGCACGTCAAGCTGTGGTGGCTGATGGTTTCCCATTTTGCCTGCAGTCCTGGCAAGCCAATCCTTGCCCAAATACTCTCAACTCAACACCCCCAAATGCTCGATACCTGTATTTTCCATTCCAATTGAATAAAGGTTCCTCTTCCTATTTCCTGTCTTAAGATTGATGGCCACACGGACTCGAAATAGTACTATTGTTATATATGGCAAGGGGAATTGTGGCTTTGTTCCTCTCACGCTTCCGAATACCGGAGCGAAGCGGAGGTCTGTCTTGTTGAGTCAAAACAACCTCCCGCTGCGGGCGCCGGAAGTTTGGCTGTGGAATGCCGACCTGAACGCTCACCAGCTGTTTGGCGCGATATTGCTTCTGACTTGGAGACTGAGAGTGAGCATCTGCGAAGGCTGTAGGAATTCAAGTAGGCCATATTGTAACAATAAATTTAGAGATTTAGAGTACTTGCCATTGACCCATCATTTTTTTTTCGTATTCGATATCTATATCAGTACCTGTTTTCACGAATAGACGCTCGCAATTTAAATTTTAACAAATAGGCACTGTCGGAAAAACTATATCATGCAAAGGCCTTGCAGAGGGATTTAAAATTCTCTCCATCTGCGTTTTAAAGCTGATAGTAGCGCGATAGCAAGTACCCTCGTAGTGACATTCAACCGAGTCTACTGTAGTCAGACATTGTATAGAGCGACGTTTTGGCGTTGGAGGCTCCGATGTCCTTGTTGGCATAGTCACGGTGGACGAGCGCCCTCAGGAAGGGTCTTATAGCGCTTCGAGATGCTCAGGTCAGACGTCTCTGTTCGGTTTACCGCACTACAAAGGTTTCCGAACTCATTACAGTGAAATATCGCAAGAGGCGTTGAACGCACCTCGATATCGTCGCACACCCTGCGAACACCTTGCGATCGGTATGCCAAGCGGTCTTCGGCCACTGCATGAAACGCAGATAGCTTCGACGCTCCTCCCAATCACCGCTAACCCCCAACGCATCCAGGTCCTCCAGCACATTACACGTGGATGCCAAACCAGAAGGTAAATAGCGCTACACCATACCCAGCAATTGCGAGATGAGTGGACTCTGCATCGAATACAACACGGTCTTCAACTTGAAGGTCCGGTCCCTCTCCTCCGTACGCGCGGCGAGCAGTTCTGGGAGCATGCGCTCGACGTCCTTCCACCGGCGATGAACAGCTATCGACTCCGTGTACATTGCGAGCGTATCGGCATCGAGATGCCTGCTCTCCCACTCGGTGGCAATATCCGTCAGGTGGGCAAAGATGCCCGACAGGAATCGCGCAACAGACAGCGGGGCGGTGATCGGGGACGGTCCCACAATAAATCGGGTGAGTATCTGCTGGGCGGGCGCGGCCTCGGGAGGCAGCGCGGTCGAGGCGTCCAGCATGATTTCGAGGACCTGCAGGAGCGAGCAGTGCTGCTTGAGCGTGCGGAGAGCATGGAGCATGGGCCGAGGCGGGTCGTCGTCCTAGAGAGCGCTGCGCAGAAGCGGCTCGATGCGCGGCCACGCACGAGCCATGTTTGTTATCGTGGAATCATCGAGGTCGAATCCGAGGGATGAGCCGATGTCGACGCTCGTGAGATTCGCGAAACGATGAAGAGGTGACAGAGGATGGACGTATGCAGCGCGCTGGGTCTGCGGGGCATAGAATCCGGACCCCTTGAACAGAAAGGAGGTGAGAGGTGCATGGGAGCGCTGAATAGAAATTTTCCAAGTCTGCTGTGGACGGGGCCTCAACCACTTGAACGTCCACTGAGTCCAGCGGAGAGCCAGAGCACATGGCCATGAATCCGGTCGTCGATTAGATGTCTCCGGGGCCGACAATGAGAGTGTGGAGCGAAGGGAACATCGGAGTATCGGAAATTCGCGAGCGATGAGTGATGCCGGGAATCTCATTGTCACCAAAGATTCCAGCGTTGCAAGGCGGCCGAGGTGCTCTAGCGCCGCTTCATTTAGGTAAAAGATGTCAATGTGCTGGACTTGCACAAGTCCAAGAACGAGTGTCGATACGCTCGCTTCCCACGTATGCGTCTGAAGTTGCCAATGAGCTCGAGGAGAGATGTTCACATCCGTTAATTTCGGGTATTTTCGCGTGAGAGTCGGAAGGAAAGATAAACGAGACATGGAGGGAGAAACACCGATGTCGATGCGCGCGAGTCTCGGTGCAAGAAATAGTTGAATATACCGGAAATCGTTCAAGAAATGACGCCAAGAAATCTGTTTTAGATTGGGCAGTAGGCGGTAATCACTAGCAAGAAACAAGTCGAATGCCTCGAAGACCTCCGAGAGATCGAGCGGCCCGCAGTCGTTGGACTTTTACGCGATGTGTGTACATCCTCGCTCGTTCCCAGCCCGTTTCCGCAATGGATCGCAGGAGGTACTGTGAGCCTGTCTCCCGCGGCCGTTGTCCCCCTCCTCGACCATCCCTGCGCAGCGCGAACGCACCTATGTCGGGTCCGTGTGCAGCCGACTTGGCTGGTCTCGCGCACAGTCGTGTCCCGCGACTCGGCGTCGTGTGGCGGGTTTCCCGCGAGCGCGAGCGTAACGCAGCCCCGAGCACCGTCATCTGCGGCGCAGAACGGCGCGGAATCGACTCGCCCGCAAGGACCCGCCCAATCCGTCTCGTCAGAGCGGCACGCGGATAGCCTACGCGCTGGGGGCGGGACGCATCGGACGTGCCGCACGCGAGTGCTGGCGACTCGGCCCCGTGGGTATCGCCGACCTCGGGCGCTCCCCAAAAGCTCCTCGTTCGGGATGTGCCGCATCTCCTGCCATGGCGTGAGAGTCTTGTTCGTGAGTATGCGGGTAGGGGTCAGCGTGGGTGGACGAGTCAAGAGAGGGCAGGAACGGGGAGAGAAGGAAAAGGAGGGAGGGGATGTAACGAGCGACTGGGATAGATAGGGTAGATAGCGAGGACTGGACGGGTGCACTCACCTGCATGCCCGCCTCAGACATATCCCGCCGCGTGCCGCGCTGGCGGGTGCTCCCGCGACCACCGCCGAGCCGAAGTCGCTGCGCGAGCGCCAACATCCACGATGCTGAGCAGCGCGAATGTGTGGATGGGGACGCGACGCATGCTGCGCCGGGCGCGTTGACCAGTGCCGTCAACTTGTGCGCGTCGCCTGGCGTTAGTGCGCTAGTGTGTATGCATCAACGGATCAGAGTCACCAGACGTCTTGATAATGAACGTTGGAGAAAGCCAGAAGGCAGTGCCTTTATTTGTCTCTGTTGCTCATTTTCTCTGCGTCGGTATTCGTACTTCGGGGAAACGATGCATCGCAGCTTGCAAATCCGGGAAATCTTGGAGATGATGTTTTCGCACCTATCGCCTGTAGATCTGCCCGGAGCCGACTCTCACGATCTCACCTCTCTGGCGCGAACATGCACGACTTTCCTCGGTCCTGCACTGGATTTGTTGTGGCGAGAGCAGTTCACGATAGTCAACATTCTGAAATGCATTCCCGATGACCTATTGGATATAGAACATCCTGCGGGCGAGAAACCGAAAGTTGTAAGCGACTCACACCCATCGACTTTGTATTGTCCTGATCAGGCGACATCTCTCACAGTACCTCCTGCGACCCATTGTAGAAACGGACTGGGAACGAGCGAGGATGTACACGCATCGCGTAAAAGTATTCTCTTCCAACGAACCGTTCGATCTCTCGGAGGTCTTCGAGGCATTCGACTTGTTTCTTGATGGTGACTGCCGACTGCCCAATCTAGAACAGATTTTGTAAGCGAAACCGGTATCACGCGGGATACGGATGTGAGCGCGCGCAGTTGTAGCACGCGTTAGAGTAGTGTAGCGAGTTGGTGTTACCTATTGGCAACACAAATAAAAACAGATTCGAGAATATTGGGATCGTAATCCTTATATAATCGGTCCAACACAGGGAACTTTCACCAAAAGAAGCCTTCGGACAAGAGCAAATCTTTGTATGACGTGAACTTAGGAATATCACTAAGTTCTTATGACCGCTAATCTAACTATTGATGCAAGCTCAAGCGTTACGGCAATGTGAGACAGTAAAAGTGGTAGGTAGGTAGGTAGGTAGGATTACACGGCCGGTCCAATCATGAACGCCGGTTCCAGGAATTTTCCCGGTGTACACGCAGTAATTACACCTTCGTCCCTGGGCCTCTCCACATCACTCTAGCCGAGCTCACGGGCACTATCATTTTACACGCCGCGGTAGAACTAGACGAACATGAAAAAGTGTTAGCACATCAACTCAAGACAACCTCAGAAGCAGTCAACCGAAACACGGGAACAGCGTAAAATATTTCCAGGACATCAAATGCGAACTTTGCGACGAGTGCAATAGTTGATCGAGGATGGATGATAGCTTTTAAGAACTCTGTGTTTGAGAGTTCAGCCATCCGCTGCTGTAAGTACGGCAGATCCGAGAAGAGCTTCCCCAGGAAGACAGTTCTTAATTCAACCACCAAGTCCGAGGACTTGCAGCTGATTAGAGCGTGTTCGGGGGTTTCTACCTCTGATCTACAGAACCGACACAGTCGATCCGATCTGGGCACGGGCTGATACGCATGATCGGCATAGCGCAAGATTTCCACGGCTAGCAGGTGAGTAGAAAGTAGCACGGAGGTTATAGCCTCGCGATGTTTCTGAATTTTCACCATGGATAGATAGTGCCGCATTATGGAAGTCACTTGGGCTGGTGCCTTGTCCTTTTGGGGTTCACGACGGCCATGTAACAGGTACAGCTTCTCTGACGAGTTAATTTCGGCTTGCAACCATTCGAGCATAAGCTTATGCACCAGTTTTGCATAGTCTTGGACGTCTCCGACAGAGGTAGAACGTGTTAGGGGCAATACTGGACAATCGAATGGTAATCTCGTTACCGCTGTGATGAGATCTTTTGCCCATGATTTTTTCCCCTTGCGGTAGAGTTCAATAGAACTGTTTAGCGCAGCGCGGGCATATGAATCATTTTTGAGACCAAGAAAGTACACCAAGTGGCTGAGAGTGAGCAGCACACGTCGAACTCGGAGAGGTATTATCCCAGTTTCCGTGAATAGTGGAGCAATCATGGAGCGGCGGTGGAGATTAAGCATTTGACGTATGAAGCTAACTTGAACTTTCATTAATTGCTTGACGTGTACGTCTTCACTGTCCGGAGCTACTTCGCATCCGTGAATCAAGTGGCAGTCGACGCGGGCCATGTAAAGCTGTTTGAGTTCTCTTGGCGTTAGCCTTCCTGTCATATCTTCGATCGCCATGATCCGGTGTCCACAATAGCGCGCTGTGCGTGCCTTGGCTTTGTAATGGTCTGCGAACATGTTCCGAGTGTCCGTCCCGATGTTGATTCCCACGTATTTCTCGTCCGTTTTGATCACGAGCTGGGTACCTCCAAGATGGAAGATGGGAAGAGGCGAGGGAAGAGTTCCAAAGATCAAGATGATTGTTTTAATCAAGTTGACAAGGATAAAGTTATAGTAATCTAATCAGTGAGCGTGGAGCTTCACTAAGGGATCACACAGGGGTTGAAGGTTCAACAGGTAAGTGTATTGCAGTAGATGGTAAGATGCCTCACAAGAGGGAGGCAATCCTCTTATAAACTACATAAGTGAGTCAGATAATCATGACTCACAATGCTATGTCGAGGCGATGTCGAGGCATTGCTTTGGGAGTCATTGATCACGACTCGGAACCATTTGATCAATAGAGTAAACAAAGGCAAACAAACGCGTCGCGTCCAAGAATGAACTAAATTCTTGGAGGACTGTGACAATATAAGTACATGGAGGCTTCTTATACATAGTAATTCGATTAAATAGCCAGCGAAAAATAGATACAACAGTATATCCATCACAGATTTCTTGGCGTTATCACTCCGACGATTTCACGTATATTCGAATTTTTCTTGTGCCGAGACTTGCGCGCATCGACATCGGTGTTTCCCCTTCTATGTCTCATTCATCTTTTCTTCCGACTCTCACAAGAAAATATCCGAAATTAACAGATGTGACGATCTTCCCCTCCTCGAGTGAATTGGCAACTTCAGACCCACACGTGGGAAGCATATCGACACTCGTTCTTGGACTCGTGCAAGTTCAATCCATTGACATCTCTTACCTAAATGAATTGGCGCTAGAGCACCTCGGTCGTCTTGTAACTCTGGAATCTTTGACGACAGTGAGATTCCCCCCTTCGCTCATTGCCCGGAATTCCGATGTTCTCCTCGCTCCACACTCTCATCGTCGGCCCCGCAGACATCGAATCGACGACTGGATTCATGGCCATGTGCTCTGGCTCTCCGCTGTACTCAATGGACATTCAAGTGGTTGACCAGCCTTGGAAAAATTCTATTCAGCGCTCGCAACAGGTTGCTCCCATGCATCTCTAACCTTCTTTCTGTTCAAGGGGTTCGGCTTCTACATCCCGCAGACCGAGCGCGCTGCATACGTCGATCCTCTGTCACCTCTTTATCGTTTCGCGAATCTCACGAGCGTCGACATCCAGTCATCTCACAGATTTGACCTCGATGATTCCACGATAATAAACATGGCTCGCGCGTGGCCATGCATCGAGTCGCTCCGGCTCAGCGCTCGATGACGACGATCCGCCTCGGCTCACGCTCCAGGCCCTTCGCGCCCTCGCGCGGCATTGCCCGCTCCTGCACGTCCTCGAAATCACGCTGGACGCCTCTACCGCACCACCTGCCGAGACCGCGCGTGCCTGGGGTACCGCACAGCAGAACCTCGCCCGCTTTGTTGTGCGATCGTCGCTGATCACCGCCCCGCTGTCTGTTGCGCGATTCCTGTCGGGCATCTTTGCCCACCTGACGGATATCGGCACCGATTGTTGGATGTCGACCCCGATGAGCTCGAAACGCACGCGGAGTCGATAGCTGCTCATCGCCTGTGGAAGGACGTCGAGCGCATGCTCCCAGAACTGCTCGCCGCGCGCGCGGAGAGCAACCGGACTCTGCTGGTTTGATTTCCAGAGTGCGTACCCAGATCACAACCCCAGGTTCTCCTTGGTCCGCCATCTTCCGTTATGATCTCATCGGTATCAATTTCTAAAGGTGACATGTATCAATTACTGTAAGCGACCGAATTTACTTCCGATCCATGAAGTTGAAACCGTCTATGTTGTACTTGAGGGGATCCCCTGCTGGCTATTCCTTACGGTATACCGTATAGCGCGGCAGATAAGTGGTCAAGCTATACCGTGACGACAGGGAAGCCGCATGACAAGCCTGATTTCCCACCTTTGCTTTGTCACTTACCTACTGGTGCGTATCGGGAGCACGCCATCTCGCGTTCCCCACCCCGCCTTCTCCCATCCCCACGCCCGCACCCCCGACGCCGACGCCGACTTCGTCCCCGCGAGCCAGTTGGAGCGCGCCAGCGGCCGCGCGACGCCTTCACGCCGCCGTGGGTGGTGGCGCATACGCGCCCGGCGCCCCGGGGAAGGCACGGACACGTGTCGAGCACGCCATCTCGCCTTCCCCGCCCACACCACATTCTCCCGCACCCCGCCCCGACGCCCGACTTCATCACACCAAGCTAGTCCCGTACGAGCCGCCGTGGGGAGGGCTGGTACGCGTCATGGGGGAGGGACGGGGAGGGCGAGGAGAGGCGTCGGCGTGCAAGACTAGTCCGCCCGCACGCATAGTCCCGGAAGCGCACCGAGGGGCAATGCGCGCGGGAAAGGGCGGGGAGACGAGAGGAGCGCGCAGCGACAAGAGAGGAGAGCGCGATGGTGATGTGGGGGCTGGCCTCCGCGCACACGGGCGACAGGGCCAGGAGGGGCACGGGGAAGAGCTGGTGGATCAAGCAGGCGCGCTCTACGACAGGCGGCGCTGGCGGGGGAGGGACGGGCACTACGAAAGAGAAGGAGGGAAAAGACGCACATCGTGCAGCGGCTTCACGAGGTTGTACAGGTCCTCGTAGTAGATCCCGAGCTCGCCGCGCAGGTGGTGCTTGAGCGCCACGGCGAAGCTGCCCAGTCAGTTAGTAGGACTAGTAGAGCAGCGAGCGCAGCGATGCACGCCTCGGTCAAATCGAGGGCCATGCGCTTCTCCGCCATGACCTTGCTCATCTCCTCCACACTGGGCCTGCTGAGGTCGCCGGCGACGAACGGGGTCAGGCGCGGCGGGACGTGGTACCAAATCAGGCGGGTCATGGTGCGCGCGTTGCGGATGACGTCCGCCCACGCACTGCGGCCCATCCAGTAGCGGTCGTACCCGCTCATCGCGCGGTAGCTGATCACGAACCCGATCACGACGCCCATCACGGTGAGCATGACGTTCGGGATCAGGATGAGCTGGGTCGGCGGGGCGCGCATGGCGGGCAGCAGCGTGTGGTGCCCAGTGAACGAGCGCTTCGCACTAGGCATCCCCGGTGTGTTTGCGTTGAACGAGTGGAGTTGGAGAGCGATGGGGCGGACGGTGGTTAGACGAAGCACGCGAGTAGAAGCTTTTAGGGCCACGAGGCTATCAGGGGCTGTGTCGTTTAAACTCCGCGGGCGTCGGGTAACCGCTCCGTGTGCTATATTTAATTTTGTAATTCAACTATATTTAATCCCAGGGGCGTTTGGCGGAGTCTGCGCTGTTAGACAAGGCACGCGAGGAGACTGCAAAAAGCTACGCCGGCTGGGTCGTCCAAACTCCGCGCGCATCGGGTAAGCGGGTTTCCGTGTGGGTTGCACCCGTCAACGTCGGGGTTAGCACCTATGCGCTGAAGCGCTGAGCCTAGTCAGACAAATATATTTAGTCCCGCCAGCGTCGGAGTTAGCGCCTATGCACTTCTTCAAGCTTACAGAGTTGGGAGGCAGCGCCACGTAGGTCACAGGCCGAGGGAGTTAGACAACCAGTGCTGCGAGCACCACCTCGGGCGTGTGTTCAGTACGTGCTTACGCGTTCCCCCACGACTGTCTCCTTCACCTCCAACCCGTGCGCTCGGCGCCGGAAGGAATCCCGCACTCGCTGATAAACCCACCCCCGCGATTCGCGTGGCACTCGCGAAAAAGAACAAAAAAAAACATGAAGAGTTAAGTACGGTTGACTGGCTCGGCTCATGCTGCATAGGATTTGGGATCCACCAAACTGCCTATGGAAATGTGTTCATAACATAATCTTCATAATGCATAGGAATCTGCGTGATTTGGAAGGGAACGGACCTTATGCATTATGAGCCAGTCAACTGTAAAAGTAAAATTAAAAGTAAAGAGGAGCTTGAAAAGAAGTATGACAGTACTCTTGAAACCGAAATTCACACACCGTACTCGTAGCGTTGGAAAAATACTTCTCGGGCGCATCCGTGCCCTTTGGTCCATATTTTGGGTACTCCTAAACCACAAGGCGTGGTGAAGCAATGCAGAACATGTGTTTCCTGTGTATAGAACGAACGGCGATTTGGTGCATCTAAACTTGCCGAGGCTGAACCCCGGGATATCGGGCCGGTTTGCCGAATGTCTCACAACACTTGCTCTCGATGTTGAGTCTGACAAATATTTTTATTCGCTGCCAGCCTCTCCATTCACATACATAATTGTGAACCATGAAGCTTTAAAATCAGCCTCTATCTCATTCAACGGGTCAAAGCAATAGTTTATCACCTGTGGACTTGTACCCTTTAATTATCCCATGGAGTGATATAATTGAACTTCATGACCGGTGACAGCATCTACGAGACCCAATGACGGCTCTCCACGCTCTCGGTGCTCACATTTATCTCTAGCCAGCAATTCGATTTGCTGGTATTGCTTGACCTTTTCAATCCCCATAGATCCGAATACATCGCCCACACTCATTCAATTCCGCAGCGAGTTCGAGGGTGATTTTGGCGGGGTTTCCGCCTTCATTCCACCAATTGACGGCTTTATACATTCGTCCTCCAATGAAGCCTTGGGCTACCAATGCTGTATACCATTCGGACCTCGATGAACAATGGCCCCTTTGCTGCTGTGATCACCTTCAATGCAATTGACTCGTCGCTGCGAAAATGCAGCTGTTACGAATTCATATTCTCGGCTTACCATACCTTCGTCGAGGTTTTATATCCCCTCGGTTGTCTCTCACAGATTTTCAGCACGGTCTGATCCCGTCTTCTAAATATCATCATGCACTCACATTCAATGCAATTGACTCGCCCCTGCGAAAATGCGGCCGTTGCGAATTCATATTCTGGGCTTCCCACTCCTTCTTCGAGCTTTTATATCCCCTCGGTTATCTCTCGCAAATTTTTAGCACGGGCTGATCCCATCTTCTAAATATCTTCATGCACTCTTCAAGCTCGAATCCCCGTCAATATCATTCACAAGCTAAACACACGCTCGTCGCATACATAAAACTCCTTATGCCGAGATTACACCTTTCAACCTCGACTTCAGTCTCCTCAACCCGTTTGGCCCCAGGTCCTCCACCGAATTTGTTGTCGGCTCGCGGTGATCTTCGATTGTGGATCCGACTTCTTTAACTATGCAAACTTCCAAATGTTATTCACTCAATCCGCTCATGCATCCTCATACGGTCTATGGCACTGAGAATTCAACACACCTCCCAATCGTAAATTACAGAGTTCCAGAATGCACTGCACATTAAATCGTGCTACGCACAACTTTCTCCGAACATGCTCAATCTCATCGTCATTTACCTCTCCGATCTAGTCCCCAGCCAGTCAAATCTCGCTTCAATCTATGAACCTCTTAGGGGTTGTCTTCCGTTCTCTCACTCGCCGGCAGCCGCACGAGTTCCGTGACTCGGGCTGAAATGATTTGCTTCTGCGGCTTTACCTCTGCGACACGAACTCAAATGTTACCTCAACTAAAGGGACTAAATATGGGCCTCTTGCCTGGTCGCCAGTTGAGCACGAAGTCGGGGACAATCAAATAACCCTTCTAACGTCTGACTTGTCTGATATGGTCGTTTTCTCATACCTGGCACGTTGGCTTATATCCCACTGCTTTCTCGCTGTTATATGGTTCCTCAGAGATGCGGGAAAAGCCGCCGTACGTCTGCCTGCCATCAACTATATTTACTCCGGGACATCAATACTACACAAGGATCTCTGGACCACATATTCGCAAACACTCGTTCTCCGCTTTAGACTATCGAGCTTCATTTCTCAAACAGTTAACATTCATCTCGAACGAAGCGAGCTTCTGACTAGGTATATGGCGCTGCTTTTGGGCCATCCGATGGCTCTGGGAATGCCCTCACCTGGCAGATCCGTTTGGGTTCATTCGCTGGCACCCCCGAAAGTTCGGAGGGCTTCTTATTAGATGATCAACAGATTTCTGTAATGAGTGGGGTTTCTCTGAGACACTGGGTTTCTCATTAGAATCGTCCGAAACTCTTGAACACATTCTGCCTGGCATATGCCCCCAATGCCGTTGCCTGCCCTTAACTTAACTCGCTTATGTATTCACATCCGTCATTGTCTTTATTCGTTCCATGTTCAGCGAACTTCAACTTCTCAAGAAGTCAAGATGAACAGATTACTGGAGCACAAAGCGCCTCAGCGAGCGCTTGTAAAGATCATATATTCGACAGGATCAAGCAGTTGCAAAGTAACATTTCTTCCAATCTGGACCATGGACAAAGTCGTCATATGCGAGCACAGTCTGTTGCTTGCCAATGACTAGCGTGTTGTGTGGCGACCATAGTCCATTCCTATATGGGCTGGGGACCCAAAAAAGCAACTCGGATGGACGACAAGACACCCAACCTTGTCTAATCTCCCACCGGGGAGGTGGAACAAAAGGGGGTGTGGTGCGGAGTGACTAAAAGATGAGACTAGTGAGAAATTGTGTGATACCAGTCCAAAAGAACCACTTACCAGAAGCCAAGCATGTGCGCTGTGATTTCTCGAGCCAGAGACGATTTGCTTGCCGTCTGGCGAGAATGCGACCGAAGCGACCGAGCCGGTATGGCCTTCAAACGGCCCAGCGACCACCTCCCCACTCTCCGAATCCCATGCCCGCACGGTGTTGTCCCCCGAGCCAGAGACAATGTGCTTGCCATCTGGCGAGAACGCAACCGAAGTGACGAAGCTGGTATGGCCTTCAAACGGCCCAGCAACCATCTCCCCACTCTCCGAAACCCATACCCGCAGGGTGTTGTCCACGGAGCTAGAGACGATGTGCATGCCATCTGGCGAGAATGCGACCGAAGTGACCGAGCTGGTATGACCATCAAACGGCCCAGCGACCACCTCCCCGCTCTCTGAATCCCATACCCGCACGGTCTTGTCATTAGAGCCAGAGACGATGTGCTTGCCGTCTGGCGAGAACGCAACCGAAGTGACGAAGCTGGTATGGCCTTCAAATGGCCCAGCGATCACCTCCCCACTCTCCGAATCCCATACCCGCACGGTGTTGTCCCAGGAGCCAGAGACGATGTGCTTGCCATCTGGCGAGAATGCGACCGAAGTGACCCAGTTGGTATGGCCTTCAAATGGTCCAGCGATCACCTCCCCGCTCACCGAATCCCATACCTGCACGGTGTTGTCCCAGGAGCCAGAGACAATGTGCTTGCCATCTGGAGAGAACGCAACCGAAGTGACGAAGTGGGTATGCCCTTCAAATGGCCCAGCGACCACCTCCCCGCGCTCTGAATCCCATACCCGCACGGTCTTGTCATTAGAGCCAGAGACGATGTGCTTGCCGTCTGGTGAGAACGCGACCGAAGTGACCAAGCTGGTATGGCCTTCAAATGGCCCAGCGATCACCTCCCCGCTCTCCGAATCCCATACCCGCACGGTGTTGTCCTCGGAGCCAGAGACGATGTGCCTGCCATCTGGCGAGAATGCGACCGAAATGACCGAGCTGGTATGGCCTTCAAATGGCCCAGCGATCACCTCCCCGCTCTCCGAATCCCATACCCGCACGGTGCGGTCCCAGGAGCCAGAGACGATGTGCTTGCCATCTGGCGAGAACACGACCGAAGTGACCCGGTCGGTATGGCCTTCAAACGGCCCAGCGACCACCTCCCGGCTCTCCGAATCCCATACCTGCACGGTGTTGTCCCAGGAGCCAGAGACGATGTGCTTGCCATCTGGCGAGAACGCGACTGAAGTGACCCAGTTGGTATGGCCTTCAAATGGCCCAGCGATCATCTCCCCACTCTCCGAATCCCATACTCGCACGGTGTTGTCCTCGGAGCCAGAGACAATGTGCTTGCCATCTGGCGAGAACGCGACCGAAGTGACACAGTCAGTATGGCCTTCAAACGGGCCAGCGACCACCTCCCCGCTCTCCGAATCCCATACCCGCACGGTGCGGTCCCAGGAGCCAGAGACGATGTGCTTGCCATCTGGCGAGAACACGACCGAAGTGACCCGGTCGGTATGGCCTTCAAACGGCCCAGCGACCACCTCCCCGCTCTCCGAATCCCATACCCGCATGGTGTTGTCCCAGGAGCCAGAGACAATGTGCTTGCCATCTGGAGAGAACGCAACCGAAGTGACGAAGTGGGTATGCCCTTCAAATGGCCCAGCGATCACCTCCCCACTCTCCGAATCCCATACCCGCACGGTGTTGTCCCAGGAGCCAGAGACGATGTGCTTGCCATCTGGCGAGAATGCGACCGAAGTGACCAAGCTGGTATGGCCTTCAAATGGCCCAGCGATCACCTCCCCGCTCTCCGAATCCCATACCCGCACGGTGTTGTCCTTGGAGCCAGAGACGATGTGCATGCCATCTGGCGAGAATGCGACCGAAGTGACCGAGCTGGTATGACCATCAAACGGCCCAGCGACCACCTCCCCGCTCTCTGAATCCCATACCCGCACGGTCTTGTCATTAGAGCCAGAGACGATGTGCTTGCCGTCTGGCGAGAACGCAACCGAAGTGACGTAGCTGGTATGGCCTTCAAATGGCCCAGCGATCACCTCCCCACTCTCCGAATCCCATACCCGCACGGTGTTGTCCCAGGAGCCAGAGACGATGTGCATGCCATCTGGCGAGAATGCGACCGAAGTGACCGAGCTGGTATGGCCTTCCAGTACCGCTATTGTCGCTGGCCACACTGCCATTTGTCCGATTTCCGCAGAAAGTAAGCGAGGAAATTCATGGCGAAACTTTTTAACGATCTCGGACTGCTGTGGGGCAAATGCCAAGGCCGACAAGTAAATGTGGGGAGCACTTTGAACAATCACGTCCCCAAAAAAGCTGATGAATCTTTTGGCATCGCTGGCAAATTGAACGATTGTAGGATCCTGATTTCTTTTGTTCATTTCCTGTTAAATGTAAAAGCAAAACCGAATGCCTACCTCACCAATCCATGTAATCAATTTGGAAAGTGCGCGTGGCGCGTAGCCCACTGTCCCGAGCAAACTCAAGACTTCGAGCCAAAAAAGGAAGCAGCTAATAAGGAATTCTCCCGTCACCTGTGCAAGCTCGGGGTTGTATCTGGTCGCAGCGAGATGGTCAGCCCAGAAGCAACACGAGTAGGCGAGATGGCCTGGAATATATTTTTCTTTGCGTCCTTTCAAATCGGCGATGTCGACGTTCCGTAAGTATGAGGTCGGCAAATCACAGATGTTGAATCTGAGATCCTTCTGCATGACTCGCAACGCGTCAAACACGACGGAACATTGCTGGTCTTCTGTGCCGCATAGCAGGTCAGGGCGTGTTCCCTGAACCCCGCTTGTCATGAATTCGCGGAACGAGAGATGTATGATTTTGATCGCCTCCCCTGTAGCTTCTGGAACGCGCACGACGGCACTCAAGGGTAGGAGCGTCCTCCTTAGCTCCTCCATATTCATGTCGAGTAATCCTGCGAGCGACTCGACCCCAAGAGGTTCAACGAGGTGCAGAATAGTACCGAGCACCCTCTTGGAGCGCTCGCGGTATTTTCTGGTGCGATCGTCCACTGGGAATGGAATAGCTTCGTCAATGACACGGTGGTACAGATCATATAGATCGTTGAGTGGGGTTCCCCTCAGGAGGAAGTCTACGGAACTCTGAGGTTGCTCCTGAGGCAATCCTGCCCGAATGTAACGAACGGCGGTGGCAGCAAAGATAAAGAGACCGCTGGCACGACTGGTGATCTCCTCCGCGTCATGATCCTGGACCGTCCAATCCTCTCGGGTAGCCCACGTATGACCATCCAGCGACCGGATAACATACTGGCGGATGTCACTGTTGACCGTGTCGGAATCGATCTCGTCTATGCTCCATTTGTGCATGAGAGAGAGGAGAGGGGAAAGCTTGAGGTATGACGGAACATCCGGACGGCCAGTCAGAAGGAATCGGACGTGGACTGGGATCTCATGGATATTGTCTGACAGCCACCGGAGGAGAACCTGCCCACGGTCCTTTCCGCATTCGTCCAACGCATCTAGGCAAATGACCCACGACGTCGGGCTCGGGGGCATCTGTGCAAGGAGTTCCACGAACAATTTCTTAAACTGCAGGTGAGGCTCAGCGGAGAGGAGCCTTTCGCGGTCGTTCTGCAACAATTTGACGAGGAGACGTCGGAAGTCCTCGTTATAATCCGCCAACTGGCAGGCGAGCGTGCTGGCAAGGAACCTGATCTCCTTGCGCTCTGCGTAATCACGAGAGAAGAAAAAAGAAGCAGCGAGAAGCCCTCTCTCCTCTGCCAGCCGAGATGCGATCGTCTTCGCGACAGTTGATTTGCCCGATCCTGCGGGGCCGCAAAGCATGACCACACGAGAGGATAGAGTAGGAGGGTCGGCCAACTGTGCGAGGATGTCGTGGATTAAATCGACTCGTGTGCCATCCATGCATCTCTCGGCTGTGTTTTCGGCGTTGTAGCGCGCCGGGACATATTTAAGCTGTGCAAGGATGGCGGTCGCAGCGACGGCATCGACCTTCTCGTCGACGACGCTGACTGAGTAATCACACACATTTAAGTTATTGGTCAAACTAAACGGAAAATGGTGTACCTTTCGATACCATATCTGCGACCAGATTCTCGACAGAAATATTACCGTGGAACTACGGTACGAAAGAAAATTTAGAGGGCAGGATAAGCGAGGCAGGAGCAGGATATTTATTTACGGTGAACTCTTGAATATGAGATGCTGCTAAATTCTTGATGCGCAAGATATCATCCTTGTAGTCGTTACTCTTCCAAAAGCGTTTGAACGAACTCTTGTCTGCATGCGATCTGCAATCAGCAGCGAGGGCTGTGAATTTTCTGTATGCTGATGAGCTTGTGATTAGTGATTTTCGATGAAGAACTCACGATGATAACTTGATTAAACGGTCCTTTAAATCACCACTGGCGCCTGTGGTACCTGACGCGTCGATATCGGTGACGAGCGTTGTTATAGACAACTCGAGTCCGCGGAAATCTTTCTTGTTGGCTTTCATGGTCTGGCCGGAGCAATCAATCGCGAGCTCGCGATGAGACGAAAGGAACGCACCGAAAGCATGGTCGCAAGTTGTAGAACACCATTGATGACGGGTTCAACACCGGGAACACCTAGACCGGTGACGGCTGCTTTGGAGGCGGTGAGCGCAATGATGACACTGTTGAGCAAGTTGTCCTTGTTGAGTTTGGGAGGAGATGTAGCCATCGTCACGATGAGTGCAAACCAAGTGCAGACTCGAGACGCCTCGTTTCTCACACGTGTCGTGTTTGACACCTTGCATACGTCGCGTCACGAGAGGTGTGAAAAAGACATATTATTAATTAATCAATACCATGACAGGAGACAGACGTGATGCATTTAACTTTGTAATTCAACTATATTTAGTCGCAAGAGCTTGGAGGACGTTGGGTGGACGGTGGTTAGTCTGCGCTGGACGTTGGTTAGACAAGGCACGCGAGGACACTGCAAAAAGCTAGGAGACGCCAGCTGTGTCGTCGCGAATCGGGTAAGCGGGTTTTACTCCGTGTGGGTTGCACCCGCCAACGTCGGGGTTTAGTCAGACAACTATATTTAGTCCCGCCAGCGTCGGAGTTAGCGCCTAGGCCCTTCTTCAAGCTTACAGAGTTGTACGAGCAGGCCGCGCAGGTCAGAGGCCAAGCGAGTTGGACAACCCAGTGCTACGTGCAGCGGGCATATGCGGCGTCCAGTGTTTACGCGTTCCCCCGCTCCAAGCATGACTGTCTACTTCACCTCCGCACACAGGCATCCCGTGCGCTCGGCACCGGAAGGAATCCCGCACTCGTGCGTGTGGCTCGCGCGGTGTCAAAAAAAGGGAAAAGCTAGATGGCCTGGCCTTGAGTCGAACAAGGTCTCCCCGCATTATCAGTGTTTACCGAGATTCATTGAGTGTGGGTGCGAGCCGTTTCGCGTGCAGGCCTCGAATCAACATAAGCCACTGATCCAAGAGCAGCGGTGGACCACCCTGAATTCAGACGCGGGAAATTGATGACAGCACTTGACTTGGTATCTCCAGATACAGTAAGTAAGTAACTCCTGCATTTTTTCAAAATTTTGCTCACCAAAAGCCTGAACTCGAGAAGCGTGGGACTCACTCTCGCTTGCATAAAACAAACACCAAAAAAGTTTAGAACTTGCAAGACAAATGGCCTGGCCGGGAATCAAAAGAGGTTTCCCCGCACTGTGACATGTACATGGATCCGTATTGAATCTAGGTGCAAGCCGTTTTGCGTCCAGGCCTTGGAGCGGGGCGTGAACTCCGAGTCGACTCCCTGTGGTATACTTATAGGAGACGCGGCGGTTGGTTGAAAGAATGGATACCGTGGCTGTAAAATGGCGACCGAGCCCCGGAGGTGAATCTGCATGGCAAAGACAGTAAAAGGAAAACAGAAGAGAAAACTCGAACAGCCTGGCGTTGAGTCGAACGAGGCATCCCCACATACTTGCTATCTTCTTCCCTATCAGAAGTGGGCGCAAACCGTTCCGCCTCCAGGCCATTCCTGCTGTCGAATCAACATATGCCACTGATCCCAAAGTACCCCTAACACGCATGAATTCAGGCCTGACCTGGTATCTCCATCTAAGTAATTCCTGTATCATTTTGAATTTTGCTCACTGAAAATGGATGCGAACCTCCAAGTCCCTAACCTCGAGAGGCACAGGGCCCACTCTCGCTCACGTAAAAAAAAACCGGAAAATGGAACTCGACTGGCCTGGCCTTGAGTCGAACAAGGTGTGCCCGCGTATTCGGATGTTGAACGAGACTCATTGAACATAGGTGCGAACCATTTCGGGTCCAGGCCTTCTTCATCCTTGGAGCGCAACTCAACTGTGGTGCATGTGAGGTGGTTGGTTGAGAAATAAATACCGTGCAACCACGAGTTAGCCCCCGATATCCCCACATAATTATGTCCGAAGTCGTAGATTGGATGTGGGTGGGGTCAGGAGATTCCGGCGCGGCAAAAGTCCGAATGTTTGCCGTGTGTCCAGAGGGCTTCAGAAGGACTTACAGGCCATTAGAAGGAGTCTGGACATTTGTGGGGGTGTTTAGTCCACTTGATTGACATAATTTCCGATAATTAGGCAGAAAAATCGATGTATTTGCCTTCAATTCTTAGTTGCACTTAGTCCATGACCTTTGCTTGTAGTTGCGTGCTAAAATACAATATATTTTTATGCTTCAAGACATCTTTTAAAATCTATAAGACAACCCTCCGCTTCGCTCCGGTATTCAAGAGCGCAAGATGAATGAGTCGCAAACTGTGCAGGTAACAAAATACGTAAATGTTAGTGGAAGACACCGGTTGAGAAGAGAAGTTTAAGCTCATGCCGGGGGAGATTTCCAGAGGATTGTTTCGACATGAAACATTATTATTCAGTTAGCGTGGTACATTAGGGATGTGATAATATAAAAGGTACTGCACAGTATCAAGTATTACAAAGCGCCGCATTCGGACATTTTGAACGACAGTTGACTGGCCAGTACCGTGGGCAAGAAATATCGATAATCTTAGTCTAGAATAGTATTCACCGATGGCTTGAAGAGCAAACGAGATCGATCCTCCCGCCGATCCCAGGCACAGAACAGGGAAATTTGAGACGAGCGATATTGACAGAAGCACAGAATCGCTTTGAGAGATGGTGCACTGATATAGCCCAGAAATAGCGCAGCAGATTTGAGTCGAAGCCCAGTACCCAGCAGACAGAATGTTTGAAAAATCAGATCGGGGCCAGAATTAATGTTGAAGTGGGCAAAGAATGAGATCCAAGAACAGCAGCACCACCTTTATATATGTCAAGAGTTTGTCGGAAGGGTTACGTGGCTTCACGGCTGCATCGCTGCGCCGCAACTTAGACAGCAGCAACTGCGGTCTGCTGCGTCATGTCAAGGAAGGACTACGCGCAGGTCAGCTGTTCCAGTGCAAATGAAAAGGCCGCGTTGAGAAGCATAGGCAGTGGAGCACAGAAGGGGTTAATTGAAGAGCAAGAGCAGAGGAAAAACAAGAAGGTTACATGGGGAAATAGCACAGCCGAGCGAGGAAATCGTTAAAGAGCGGTTAATTAATTGCCCAAGCGGACTGCAGGAGACAGAGCCAAGAGCAGTCAAGCTATATGGAGAAAGGAACCAACAGGTACAAATTGATGAGCACCGCCGAACGGGCAAAATCTTAGAGAACGGACAAAATTTTGGGTTTTGGGTTTTCCACACCAATTCATGCCGAAATATGTGTTTGAACCAGCCCAGGTAAAACCAACACCAAATTTGCTTTGTGGAAGCAACTAGAGGCGGCGCGCTGGTTGCCGCGCCGATTACATAAGCGGTAATTCGGCGTGGCAGGGCGCAAAATGACCGCACCAGGGCTCTAGTTAAAACTGTACCAGATACCTGTATGATTGATTCTAAGTGAAATACAAGGAAAAAGAACACTATTAGACACAGCCCAGTCACGGGTCACAGGCTGGGCTGAACTGAACTGAAACAATTGATGTCACAGGTCGCCGCCCTTCTGGATCGATGTTTTCGTGTAAAATGGGATCAGAAAATGCCGAAAAATCTCCCAGTATGGGAACTTCCCACGAAATGAACACTTCAAAAGTGAACACTTATGGTCACAGGTCATAGTGGCTGAACACTTGGTCGAAATGGTACAGTACAGTAACCTGGCTTTGCTGGAACTTGGAAGTGAAACAAGATGGATCTGCATGCAATTAACGGTGTACACTGGCAAAGAGAAAAAGAAAAGACAATAGGAAACAAAAGTCGGACAGGCCCCAGGAAGAGCCCTATAAGCCAAGTCCACTAGAATTGGCCAAAATGGCCGTAAAATCCGCTATTTTTTTTTCGGGATAATTCAAATGAGAAACCCGGGTTTCTCAGAGAAACTCCATTACAAATCAGGGCTTCTATTGGGAAGCCCGGGTTTCTCAGGGAAACCCCTGCCAGTGCTGGTGTGCCGATGCGTGTCCGATCAGAAGCACAGGAGGATGTCAATTGCCTACTGGATTTAATCATGTATGGAATAGGTGCAAAATATGCATAGCTAATGAAAACTGAGAGTGTATGGATATTAATGGTCATAGAAATAGTTATGTTCAATGCTTCAAAGACTATGTAATAGCCACAGAAAATGTGTGTGTTTATTGATTGCAACCTGTGCCAACTTGAAGTTGAATCCGATTTAAAATTTCAATCATCACACTGGTTGAACATTTCAAGTTTTTTGGTGAAAAAACTAGTGAAAAATGTTTTGAATTTTACAGCAATTTTTCAGTGAAAAACCAAGTGAAAAACTTGTAACTTCTTCATGAATTTTTTGAACTTCAAAACTTTTTCAGCACTTTTTCAGAAATTTTTCACAAGGTTCAAAAAGGTCACTAAAATGTTTCAAGTTTTTCACCTACTTTTTTGGCGAAAAATTACTGTAAAATTCAAAACATTTTTCACCAAAATTTTCAGTGCAAAACTTGAAATGTTCAACCAGTGTCAAACAAAACATAGCAGCAATACAGGTCAGGCTTTCTATACACACACAGAGCATACTTTGAATGTTCTTCCTATCTGGCTTTGCAGAGGAGCTGGTTGAACTTGGTTCTTATTGGCCCTAGGATTTATTTCATGAGACAAATTAATGGCTGTAGCACCTCCCCAGTGATGTCCTTCACATGCATTTTCCACTGGAGAAGCTGCAGCGATTCTTTTCGAAGACAGTTAAGTTTGGACCAATTTTAAACTCCGCCCGGCTGTCCGGCCGGTTGCCAAAAGGGTTTCCCATTAGACTTTGCAAAAGGTTTCCCCAATCGACCAGGTTTTGGGTCTGAAATCCGCTACTATATTTTTTCGTTCAATTTGA
Source organism: Mycena sp. CBHHK59/15 (assembly GCA_029204085.1). Classification (NCBI taxonomy): domain Eukaryota; kingdom Fungi; phylum Basidiomycota; class Agaricomycetes; order Agaricales; family Mycenaceae; genus Mycena; species Mycena sp. CBHHK59/15. Next base: position 60,186 of record JARGXW010000601.1, read on the forward strand.
CAAGGGGTGTGATGCGTAACCTCTTGACAGAACCGGAAATCGGCGTGACAAACACCCAAAATTTCGACAAAATGAACGAAAATTTCGCAAAATTGGACGCAGAGTCAATTCGACAACTGCCTCCATCACGTGTTATGGGGAACCGAAGTTCAATCTCAACAAGTACTCCTGTGGCGCGCGACAGCAAAATTGAATGAAGAAATACGGTATAGCTGGTCTTGTTGTTTTATGAGATCAGAGATGGCCTTTGCCTGTGGTCGCATTTGTGCTGTCAACATTTTCTAATCAAACCACTTCAAAGGGAAGCTACTGTAAGTACTTGTAGGGAGGCAACTGTCATGGTCATGGTGGGAGTGGTTGCATTGCTGAAATCAAGGCAGGTCATGGTCACGATGGGGTCTGTTGCTTTGCTTGGAAACAATGACATGGATAAAATAATCGAAAATTTGCTGAAATCTGCTTGAAACAGAGACCTTACTCGTAAATCAGCTTTATTTGCCTCCAAAGCAGAGATCTGGCTCAAGTTGAATTTTTTGGTTGCCAATTTTTCAACAGTCACGGTCAAAATGACAAAATGACGGTGGTTGTGTTGCCCAAATCTATTTTGCATGTCACGGTGACTTGGGTGGTTGCCTCCCTACAAGTACTTACAGTAGCTTCCCTTTGAAGTGGTTTGATTAGAAAATGTTGACAGCACAAATGCGACCACAGGCAAAGGCCATCTCTGAACTCATAAAACAACAAAGGTGTGTCTCACGATGACTCGCACTTGAGATTGATTGCCTGATGTACCTATTTAGACCACAAACATAATTGGGGGCGACACGTTATCCAGCGCTGAGCACGTGTGGCAACATGCATCGTCCTATGCGGAACCAGATGTTCGTCAAGCCTGTGTCTCAGTGTATAAAGTGAGCAATCTGCTGGATTTGCACTGGAGTCACTGACTGACAATTTGGCCAGTTCCTGCTCCCTGTTCATAGACACAATACCATTCATATCCAAGATGTCGATCCAATGGCTCTGTCATCCGGCTTGGCCCGCGAACTGCATGAAGGGGCCACCATCGTTGCGAAGGGACCGACACATCCCTACTACACTGTGGAACCGATTGGCTCAGGGTGCCCCTCGCAGTCGAACGGGATGAGGGCACCACAGTCAGACTTGCGCCGGTTGCCATTTGTGCCCACCTTGACGCACTCCTCGCATACCATTGGTCTTGATAGGTGGGAGCGCCCCACTGCGTCATTTACCCTGCAGCCCGGCCCATGGGATCATATAACCGCGCAGAGGCCCATCGCATCTCGCCCGAGTGAGAACCTTGCCTCCGCTTCTCTGGCCCCTAAAAACAATGTGTTGTGGTCTATCATCACCACCCCAGCGCTGTGCTATCCCTCTCCAAGACACTACGGCAAGTTCGTGGGGTGCTCGAATGCGGACGTTCTGCCCATCGATGACCCCGAAGATGATTCAGGTGTGGTGTTCATGGGCATCGCTACAACCATCGGAGGGGTGCCTGCGGTCAATCCTCCTCGAGCTGGACTATTCACTCAACCAACTGGTGAATCGCCGTTGTCCAACGACAATCCCTTCCGCTTCATGGGTGGTGCAGAGCATACTCCAAAGGCTGTGGTCACTCAGCACGGGTCCTCCGAGGTCTGTTGGCACGATGCCACTCCTCACTAGTCCAATCCCCGTGTGCTGGCTCCATCGGCCAGTGTTGCAGATTAATGCCTTATTAAGGGTGATTTTTCATTTTAAGGCCTTAAGACCTTTAGTAACCATTATTAAGGGTAATTTAACTTAAGGCTTAATTGCCTAAAAGGGAGATTTTTTACGAAGACAGCGACTGTATGTACGGCGACGAGTTGTACCAACAATTAAGGGCTGCATTCATCTTCTGAACCAGGCAGCACCCCATCGTTGGGCTCCTCGTCGCTTTCTTCCGCTGCAAGCAACTCCATTAGCAGTCTTTCCCTGGTAAATTGTTCAGCACATGGGCTTTCAACGGTGCGACAAACTTCGCCACCAAATAGTAGTCCCATATGCGGCCTTGCCACCCGCCATTTGTGCTTGTCCAAAGTGTGTTGTAACTGCTACAGGGAGTCAGAACTGACGGAGAAGCAAGATGAAGATTTCTTTGTGGAAGGTCATGTGGGAGACAGGTGATAATATTAGGGGTTAACTAAGCCTTAATATCGTTCTGGGATATTGTTAAGGGCTTAAGTTAACGGCTTTTTAAGGGTTAACCTTAATTAACCCTTAACCCTTAAACTGCAACACTGCCATCGGCAGGGCTGTACCCACAAGTCAAGTTGGAGAGATATCCAGCCAACAATGCCACCGGGCTTGCTGCTATTGGACCCGGTCTGCGCAAACCAGTATTCACCCGCCCCCCCCCCCCCCCCGCGCAGCCGCAGAAAGCACGTGCACTTGCAGCTCCGCCAGGGAAGAGAGTTGTCCGCCCCGCTGCATCCTAGGGCCAGTACACATACTCCGAGTCTACAATCCGCCGGTGGCTCCAGCTCCACGGGGATCGTTCCGCGAGTCCTGCTGCCAGGGAAGCCTCGAGTGAGTGTCCATCCCTCGACTCCGAGAATTCCGACTCCGCGCGGGCCGACTTCAAGTGGCTGAGCATGGTGTTCACGCAGGATGTTGAGTCAGTCCCGATCACAGAGGAGCTGGACGATAAGGACGAACCTCCTGCTGCGGGCGCCGGATGTTTGGCTGTGGAATGCCAACCTGAACGCTCACCAGCTGTTTGGCACAATATTGCTTCTGACTTGGAGACTGAGAGTGAGCATCTGTGAAGGCTGTAGGAATTCAAATAGGCCATATTGTAACAATAAATTTAGAGATTTAGAGTACTTGCCATTGACCCATCATTTTTTTTTCGTATTCGATATCTATATCAGTACCTGTTTTCACGAATAGACGCTCCCAATTCAAATTTTAACAAATAGGCACTGTCGGAAAAACTATATCATGCAAAGGCTTGCAGAGGGATTTAAAGTTCTCTCCATCTGCGTTTTAAAGCTGATAGTAGCGCGATAGCAAGTACCCTCGTAGTGACATTCAACCGAGTCTACTGTAGTCAGACATTGTATAGAGCGACGTTTTGGCGTTGGAGGCTCTGATGTCCTTGTTGGCATAGTCACGGTGGACGAGCGCCCTCAGGAAGGGTCTTATAGCGCTTCGAGATGCTCAGGTCGGACGTCTCTGTTCGGTTTACCGCACTGCAAAGGTTTCTGAACTCATTAGAGTGAAATATCGCAAGAGGCGTTGAACGCACCTCGATATCGTCGCACACCCTGCGAACACCTTGCGATCTGTATGCCAAGCGGTCTTCGGCCACTGCATGAAACACAGATAGCTTCGACACTCCTCCCAATCACCGCTAACACCCAACACATCCAGGTCCTCCAGCGCACTACACGTGGATGCCAAACCAGAAGGTATATAGCACTATACCATCAGGAATACCCAACAATTGCGAGATGAGTGGACTCTGCATCGAATACAACACGGTCTTCAACTTGAAGGTTCGGAACTAAATTCGGATAACTTTTTTTTTTTTTTTTTTTTTGGAGTGTTTGGAATAATGAGACTTAGTCTACAGAAGCATTCCAAGGACATCCGCTATTGTTGCTGGTTGTGAGCCAGTCATCGTCGGGGAAAATTGCTCAGGAGGAAATGCCGTTACGCACTTGTTTAAACCAGTGTGGGACTCCGACCCGAAAAGAATTAACCTATGCCATGTCTATCAGTCATGGGCCACATACCCACTAAAACCCCCTCGTATGTCCAGTCATCCGGTAGTGAGTCCTCATCCATAAGTAGGCCACTCCATGTGTTTAAGACCAGTTGTTTATTCAACGCTAGTGGTCCAAATTTAATTTTATCAGTCAGGAGGCGGTCGTGCTGTAATGCCCAATTGATAGCTTTCAACCATTGGTTATAGATTTCCGTCAGAGTAATTATCCTGTCCGGAGTTGTGATCACCCGGTTTAGACGGAGGTTCCATATCAGAGGCCATGCCATGGAAACTAGAATCGCAAACAGTCTCCCCTTTTCAGGGAGAATAACACCTTTCCCAGATTTAAATTTCACAAGGTTGCAACCCAAAATCAAACCCCAGTTCAGTATCGGGAGGCAGCCATATTTCTTTGACCAAAGTTGTTCCATTAGGTTCCATGCTATTTTTTGGCCTTGTGCATCCATCACATTGCAATGCGATGTGTTCTAGCGTTTCAGGAGTGCCACACACATGGCATCTTGCCCTGATCTCCAATGTATCAATGTGGGACCAGAAACCCCCCACCCTGAATGTGTTGTGTATGCACTTCGACAAAAATTCTCTCGTTAAGCACTGCAAGGTCACTGACCGGTGCGGATGTAAATGTTAACGGAATTTCAGGACGATCAAAAGTCATTGCGAATGTCTCACATTCCTGCGTTGCATTGCTTATTGTGTTGATCACGACTTCAATAACAGGATCAAACTCCCCCAGGCGGATTATACGGGCATGCAAGAACACAGTCATAAGTTATTATCAGGTCCAGGTATTTTATACCTCCTTGCTGGAATCTCGTTCAGTGATTCCTCAAAGGCAAAGATTCGGAAACCACTCGTTATATTGGACAAGGTAAAATTTGATCAAAGACCATTACTCGGTCTCGTTCAATTGGGCCTTTATTACATTCCAGCTCGTCATCAGTCAGAGCAAGCTCTTCACATAAATCTAGATTTGCCATGGTTGGGTTCCATTTTGGGACAACACTGTCTATTAACATCTTAGCCGTTTCAATGCATTCTCTGGATGTTTGCAACCCAACTGTGTTCGGTCCCGGTAACATAATGTTCAGCCGCAGTTTTTCTGGCCTATTCCTGAAGGATTCACCTGGTGAGGTTTTCTCGAAAGAGTCATTCTCCGAGTTGCTATCGTAAGGGTGTGACGGAAGCGTGAAGACGAGTTCCGGCACACGGGGGTGGCAAATCAATACTGACTGTTGTAAGCTGTATGATTCACCGAAGAACTGTCTAACTACTGTACAGGGTTTATAAGTAACTAAACAAAGGCAGTGTGCAAGCACATGCGTCGGACTCGGATGCCCGAGTGAGAGAAAAAGAGACGAGGATTGTGGAGCTACTACGGATCAGTGCTAGTAGGAAACCAAATGTGGAAAAGAGTGTGGGATAGTGCCTGTGGATAAGTAGACTAGAGGGAAAGGAAAATATAGGGGGTTGAAGGTACATAACTAGGTCACATTTGTTACATATGCCCTCCAGATTGACATCCAATGACAATCTACACATTGTCCTGGGCCATCGGCGCTCCTGATGGACTGGTGCCAGGTCCAGTGGAACTCCCTTCGCCATTGTTGTCTGGGATAGCCGTGCTAGCCCTCGACGCGGCGATCCGAGGCCAATACTCGGACCCCATGCGAGCGCGTGGCCAAAGCTGCGCGCTTGTCAGGAGAAGCGATGTTCGCACTCGGCTCGCGGTTCTTCTTCATATTCCGGTGATGGGTGATGCCCTTGGCACGTCCCTGCTCTTGCTTCCACAATGCCTCCGTGGCCCGCTCATAGAGCTCGTTCTCCACAAGCCTAAAGCCAGGAGGCACCGCTGGCAAGTCAAGATCAGCATCACGGACAAGGTAGTCCACCAAGGTAGGCAGAACTCCCTCTAGATGCCAGGAAGTCCAGCCCTCGTCGGCAACATAGAAGGCCCATTTCGTGGGGTGCATGTCGAAGTCGTTCATGAGCTCAGCAAATTTCTCGTATCTGTGGGGGTTTTAGTCAATATCCTTCTCTGGATCGTTCATAAGGTAATTGTACTTACAGCTCTTTGCAGAACTTATGGCACGGATGTTTTTTCTTCCTTTTCAAGACTTTTTTTGATCCCCTGGACCAGAACAGCTGTTCTGGCCTCAGTTCTGGTCTGTTTCCCTCGAGAGTATGACCAAACGGTTCGCACCGTAGATACGGAGGGCATGGCACCTTACGATCTTTTTTGGGATGGCTACAATGAATACCTAGGACAAATTCGTGATTTTTGAGACATTTGAGTGCAGGACAGCTGTAGCTTTGAATTGTGATGTCCTATGGGCCTAGATTGTTGATAGCATGTGTTTGGGGGTATTTAGGAGGCACTGTGTCCTCATATTGGTAGAATTCGCGCTGGGCTGTCCACTGTGGCTGGTAGAATCTCACTCCTGTTTCCCCTTTCAATATTTCATCCACTATAATGATTCCTGTCTCTTTTGACATCCAGATTGAAGTTAAAGCGTACAGGATGAGTATACAGACTGCTTAGAACATCCAAATCGAGTGCTAACAGGGGAAATCGCGCGACATGACGCATTTCCGATGGATCACATGCTGCCATCAAGCAAGGCGATTCAGGTCATTGCTGGTCCAATTTGAGAACTGTACCTTCGAAAAACATATGGCACGTCCTAGGCTCGTTTGAGCCACTACAAATGGGGGAATCCTTGTAAAAACAGACACATTAGGCCGCTGAATTTGGCAGATATTCCGGGCATTGCAGTTAACTCGCCCCCGTCCGATCCATCGGATAGTTCTTCAAGTTCGAGCTCCGAGGATGAGTCGAACCGGAAGAACAACGATAAAATCGGAGCGGAGCGGCCAGAATCTGCTCCAGCTTGAAAGTGTAGCAAATCCAAGAAGAATGAATCTTCTCAGGGGTCGAATGACTCGAGAATGCTCTTGAAACCCATTCCACCTACAAAATATGACGGGTCAGCGATTGTACGAGAAGGTTCAACTTACGTTCAAGCAGGCCGAGTACCGGCCCAGCAGCAGATATTTTTCTTGTCATATTTCTGGACCGGGAAAGCTGCGAACTTTTACGATCGAAAGGTTGTAAAGAACGAGGCAGAATGAACCCTACCAGATTTCTTCTGGGGACTGTTTGATTATTGCTTCCCGGTTGACTACCGGAGCAAGCAGCGCGACCGTTTGAACCGCTGTTATCAGAATGATAAATTAGTTCTTGACCATGTCTCTGAGTTTGAAGAGATTTACAACATGATTGGATTGGTCGATGACCAAGAGTGGATTGGTCGATGACCAAGAGAAGGTGGTCAAGCTTTGGCGCAATTTCAAGCCTGAAATACGAAAGGAAATGTACCGTGATAAACTTGATCCCGAGATATCCACTTGGGACGAAGTTATGGCCGCTGCAGAGCATGCTGAAATTTTGCTGGGCAAAGATACTCGTCCTAAACAGCAAAATTCAGACGGTCGCTACCAAGCGGCATCTGGATATTCAAATCGCAGCAATGGGTCGTGTGGCTCATTCCGTGGACGCGGTCGCGGACGCGGAGGGCGCTTTGCTCCGAAAGATCGAACCGAGGTGTTTTGGGCATCTGCAGCAGAGATACCTTCTGGAAAACCTGACTGGGGCAAGAAAAATGGCCCGTCAGAGGAAGCTAGAAAGCCCAAGGTGTCAAAACCGTGGTCAGAGAAGAAAATCTCACCACAACGGTGCAATCAGTTACTTGCCGGCGGCTTGTGCTTGAATTGCGAAGAACCTGGCCATTTGGCACGCAATTGTCCCAAGTTGACGACCGTGATTTCGAATCAGAAAGGAAAACCTCCTGGATTCGGAGCTCACAGTGTTCGCCTGTTGCTTCAGTATCAGACAGTGCCGAACTGGCATTATTTGATACAGCAGAAGTGGTAGAGACCTTGCATGTTGGTTCTGCAGCCATGTGTGCCACAGAAATGGAAGTCGAGGAGGGCAGGGATACCAAAGAAATTAATTTCGACTCCCTACCTTCTGAGTTACATCCGAGTCAACCGATCGGCGATTTGCTTGCAAAATACGCCGAGGTAATCTTGCAGCTGGCGCAGCCTTATCCAGGAGAGGATGAGCTACAAGTTGAGAAGCGATTCTTGATTTACCAGGTATCAGACTCTGAACACGTCATAATGGACAACAGTTCCTGCGAAGATGTCATTATTTCAATGGCCCATCTTCAAGAGGAGAACTTTACCCTTGGATTGTGGTATGCAGAGCAAAGGCAAGCTGCACTGGGTTTGAATCTGGAAGATATTCCGCTCGATGAGCGTTACTTGGTAGAGCTGGGTAACGGCTATATTGGTGGAGCAACTCTCCTCCTTGAGCAAGCAGTGTGGAATGCATCTGAAACTGATGCCAACTTCAGTCATTTCCACATCCAAGAGCATACCACAGACTCTTATCTGATCATGGATATCAGGCGCGGGAAACAGGACATTCTGTTGAAAAACCTTGTGCTGAATTCACGGTTTGATCTATTAGCCTGGTATCGAACATCATTCGCTGAACAAGCTTCTGAAACCGACTACGACTTGCTGACTATGTCAGACTCAGAGATTGCTGAAATCTCACCTGAAGATTACTCAGACATGCCTGGTCTGCAGTCCGTCAGCGATTCGGAGAGTGAAGGTGATGATGAGATGGAATTGCCATACCCTCTTGATGCAAGCGAGACTTGGGATGATCGAATCGCCTCTATGGCGCATATATTCAACAAGTTGAATCTCACACAGACGGAGAAACCTGCTAGAGCGCATCGGTTTGCAGTGCCTGCAGCTCACAATATCCTAGAGTCTTGGCCCCCTACGTTTGAATAATCCCAGGACGCTAGGGCCCAGCTTAATCCGCCGGATTCTCAGCCCACAGCAGGTGCTTAGGAGGTTAATAATATTTCCAGAGTGACACAATAATATTAAATTCCCAACTATACCGTACAGGGGGAAGCTGATGTTCAAGTAAAGGGTAGATATATGTGTGGATGGGGGAATATTATGGGATGAGAGCAGTGGGTGTAGGCCATGCAAAATATTGTGAGGCCAGCGGTCTAGGATGCAGCCAATGTGTAGATGGCTGCAGAATATTATTATGCACCCAGCATCATGGAGTCCAGCCAATGCTTAGATGGTGGGAGAATATTATTACCCACCCAGCAGAGCAGGACATGGCTGATGCTCAGATCACTGGAGAAAGTTATTTCTCGACCAACATTGCAGGATGCAGCTGATGCTTAGATCACTGGGCAATAGTATTTCTTCGCCAGTCGGATAGGTTTCGGCCGATGTTTGGATTGCTGGGGAATATTATTGTTCAACCAGCACAGCAGGAGGCAGCCGACACATAGATCACTGGCAAATATTATGTTTTAACCAACAGTGCAGGATTTGGCCGCTGCTTGGATCGCTTGGAATAGTATTGCTCAACCAGCAGACCAGAGTACAACCGAGCCTAGATCACGGGGAATTATACACCCAGCAGAGCAGGATTCTGCTGATGCATAGATTGCTGGCAAAGATTATTTCTCAACCAGCATGGCAGGACTCGGCTGATGCATGGATCACTGGGGAATATGATTTATCAACCAGCAGGGCAGGATTCGGCCGATGGTTGGATCACTGGAATATTATTTCTCAACCAGCAGGGCAGGATTTGGCCAATGCATAGAGTGCTGGGGAATATTATTTCTCGACAGCATGGCAGAGGGCGGCCGATGCAAATACTACTGGGCAATGTTATTTCTTTGCCAGCAGGGCAGGAGGCAGCCAATGGATAGATCACTGGAGAATATTATTTCTTGACCAGCAGGGCTGGATTTGGCCAATGCATAGATTGCTGGCAAATATTATTTCTCAAGCAGCATGGCAGGAGGCAGCCAATGAATAGGTTTCTGGGGAATATTATTTCTCGACCAACAGGGTAGGATTCAGCTGATGCTTAGGTTTCTGGGGAATATTATTTCTTGACCAACAGCGTAGGATTAGGCTGATGCATGGATCGCTGGGGAATATTATTTCTTGACCAACAGCATAGGATTAGGCTTATGCATAGATCACTGAGGAATATTATTTCTCAACCAGCGCGGTAGTATTCAGCTGATGCTTAGATCACTGGGGAATATTATTTCTTGACCAACAGCATAGGATTCGGCTTATGGATAGATCACTGGGGAATATTATTTCTCGACCAACAGCATAGGATTCGGCATATGCATAGATCGCTGGGGGATGGGTCATCACGGATCCAAGTAGTAATTCTTTTGAGAACGAGGTATCCTCGTGAGTTTCAAAGTACTTTTAATCATGTACTTTGAGCTAAAAAATGGCACAATGAGAGCAATACTCGTGAGTTGATCCGTGAGAAACCCGTGACCCACGGGTCAAGTACTCGTGAAGGCGGGTTTCCCACGGATCCGAGTATGGCCTTGGACGACGCAAGTACTTGTGGTCACGGATCCGGGTCACTCGCAGGTTAACTCGTGACATGCCTTAGTGGGATTCGGCTGATGCTTAGATCGTTGGGGCATATTATACAGGGTGGGATTCGGATGATGCTTAGATCGCTGGGGGATATTATTTCTCAGCTTATGCATAGATCACTGGGGAATATTATTTCTCGACCAACAGCGTAGGATTAGGCTTATGCATAGATCACTGGGGAATATTATTTCTCGACTAGTGTGGTGGGATTCAGCTGATGCATAGATTGCTGGGGAATATTATTTCTCGACCAACAGCGTAGGATTAGGCTTATGCATAGATCACTGGGGAATATTATTTCTTGACCAACGGCATAGGATTAGGCTTATGCATAGATCACTGGGGAATATTATTTCTCGACCAACAGCCTAGAAATATGTTTTGTATGCCGGTGCCCGGCTACAGAATGGGGGAGCTCGCCTAATCTCAGTTATAGATATCCGAAGCACGAGAGTTCGAAGCAGTCTCGACTCGTCCGAGACAGAGACAGTGATGTTCCCACAGGGGGACCATCAAAGTCGCACGGGGGGACCATCAAAAAGTCAGAACTCAGCACAGCCATCTGCATTTCCGGATCACCCACAGAATTGGGGTCGCAAGCTCCCCCAATTAGGCTTATGAAGAATATTATTTCTCAGACAGCTGGGCGGTGTTTTGGCTGGTGCTTAGATGGTTGGAGAATATGTCAGAGCTTGAATTTCAGTGTTGGAAACACTTGTTAACAGGAAGTTGCGGGACACATGCCCTGTCCCAAATACAGACCACGTGAGGTTCACCTCACGTGTATTATATGTCACAAACCTGGGGCGTTAGAGACTTCAGCTGTAAAAGTAATGTATTGTATTCTTCAGATAATTGGCACACAAGGTGCTTCCAGGCCAATTTATTGTACACCATTCAGACATGTATATACACATTTGAGTACAGTTATTGGTGTATAGACCCTCAAATGCCTGCAAGTTTACAAAGTTAATGCCAAGTAAACACAGCCATATTAACTTATGCCATCACTGGTTGAGCATTTCAATTTTTTCACCTTCTTTTTCAGTGAAAAATGTTGGTTATTTTTCAGACATTTTTCACTGAAAAAGAAGGTGAAAAATTTAAAACTTTTTCAGCACTTTCTCAATTCAAGGTGAAAAATTCGAAATAAAATAAGAAAGTGATGAAAATGTTTTGAAATTTTCACCTGCTTTTTCAGTGAAAAATGTGTGAAAAATAAACGACATTCTTCACTGAAAAAGAAGGTGAAAATTTTGAAATGTTCAACCAGTGCATCACCTAAGGTAGCTTAACTTGACAATTTATCTTTGCCTGCCAAAAGTAAAGTAAAGTTTAATTTGTAAGGGCAAGTTCATTTGTACAAGTAACTCTGTTAAACACCAAGTTCACTGAATAGCGGCTCTCAACATGACTTTAAAATTCGGATTTGCATTTGTTTGGGGAGCACGTGGTGGTAATTACCAAACTTATGCCTATTTGGGCGTCATTTATGTGGGAATTTTAGCCCCCCATCATGATCCGATGTCCCTGTTTGTTCCGGATGTTGAATGGGGACAGACATGAGCTTTTTGTGTGCAGTATCGGTCAGATGTGCTTGTGGTGCTCCTGGGTTGGAATCCATCAAGTCAAGTACTCTGTGGCTGACACCTACAGAAATTACGATTATTTATGCACTAAATTTGGCTCCCAGCAGCATGGATCTTAAGTCCACGACGATCTTAAGAGATTGACATCCGTCTTCTTAAGTTCGCGCAGATCTTAAGATTCTCCATCGTCCGAATCATAGTCGTAGCTGTCGGCACCCATCAGGAGGGGCTCGGTTTCATGTCGCAGTTGGCCTGTCTTGGACCCTTGGTGAATGCCCCTGACCTCTCGAGGAACTTCGCTAAGGCCCGTATTCCGAAATAACAGCCAAAACCCTGTTTTATGCTCGAAGCAGTCACAGTGATAAAATGGAATGTCTAATTTACAACCATAAATCCTTGGACTGGCCCAGTTTTTCTCCATCGATCTGTCTTTGGTGTACTCTTAGCCCAGTCGAACATTTCTTTACCATGGACAGCAAAGCTCTCCCATAAGTCCACCTGCTTCTCTGCATATGCTTGCAACCCATCCTCCTCTTCCAACTTGGCAGCCTCGACCCGGAGTTTCCACTGATTACATTGATACTTGAAGGAGTTAACTGTCCAAACCATCTCATTCACCACAAATTTCCCCTCTTCTTTCCACCGATCTACCCGAGCCTTGGCTCTGAGCCAGTTCACTCTGTAAACTGGATCCGATAAAATTTATGAGGTCTATGCTATATTATGCAATAATGAAAGCACTTACACTCCAACATCTTTCCACTTTGTTGAATTTCGTCTGAGGCAGGGCTGTCCTCCAGACGCCAGAACCAGGCGAGGGTATGTGCTCGTTGTCCACTACGATTCGCTTCGATCATGTCTCCTTTCATATTCAGATCAGTTTTGGTGATAGGCTTCCACTTTTCTCCCTGTCCCATGCGTTGGAGAGCTGAGCGTGCGTGGTTATAGATCTTCAAGTGCTTCCTGACATCTTTAGATTTTTTTGTAACACCACTCCATGCGCGTAGCTTGTCTTTCCCACCACTTGCGTCCCGTACATTGTTTCGCAGCATCCAGGCCTTCTCACCCAGTGCTATCCTTAGGCCTCAAAGTGCATCATTGATTTGGCCCTCGCGGAGAGTTGCTTCTTGCCGACAAAGGTCCTTGTACTGCTCTGCTCCCACATGTTTGGCCTTTGAGCTTGAAGGCAAGGAGAGTCGTATGTTCTCCACCAGACATGTTGTCCCTGCATCTTCGTCATCTTCATCCTCTGCCTCACTCCATCCATCTTCATCCCCATAATCAGAGCCTTCTACTTCCATGAGGTCATCATCATCACCAGGGAACAATTGCTCTTCATCACTTTCAGTTTCTTCTGATTCGTTACCATTCATGGAACTCTGTCCAAGCATGAATGTAGACATGGCTTTCTCGAATTTGGTGATTCGCTTCTGAAGACGATCAACCTTTCCGATTAGATCTCTCTTTTCTGATGCAGTAGGACGTTTTCCAAGGGATGAACGATACATCGCAAGGGAATTTCTACCATTGCTTCAGTCAAGGAAACAGTATTTGCATTTGTAAGAAACACATACTGTGCTTGCTGAATATTTAATCCCTCAGCAATAAGGGCAATCGAGCCAGACAAATTTCCGTTGGACTGCATTTGCTCTTCAGCTAGACGCACACACATCTCAGATGCTCCTGGATCTGTAAACCTTAGTGAAATAGAGCCAGTATGGTGGACGCTACAGACCATCTGTTCCTGCAGCCTTATAAATTTTTCTGCCTATTCCACCTGGAGCAAGGGCATCTCTTTCCTCTTTTGCCCATTTTTCAGTAATGTCTTTGCCAACACGTATTGAGAGCTCATCAAAAGCATCCTGTGTGGATGCCAGCCCGGCAGTAGCTCGATCCATTTTGCCTATCAAAGCACGGACTACACAGGTCATCGGAATTAATTGTTGCTGGAGCATGCTGGCTACTCACCAGACCCCACCATCTTCTTCCAGTTTGAGTCATTCATGTAGTTGTCAAGAACCTCCTGCCGATGAGCACATGACATACTCCGTATACTGCCCACTACTTTATCCAATGCTGCCCATAAGGCAAGAGGTGAGTGATCTCTGGATCAGCCAATACTTCCCACGACCCCCCCCCCCCCCCCCCCCCCCCCCCAGAAAAGGCAGTTACCATCAGCACATCAAATCTGACTACCAATGTTTCTATTGAACCCAGGCTCAACTACCTGGCTATAGTGCCTAGTTCACTCTCTGTAGCCATTCTAACGTGAAAAGAATATCTCCAGCGTGCTGAGTAGCAACTGGAAAGCTGCTGAAGCAGTTGTCGGCCATCACCGGCTGATCATCAGCTGACATAATCGTATTCCACGATCCAGAGATCGCTCACCTCTTGCCATAAGGTCTCAAGGATTTCACCGTCAACTTGGCCTGACCCTTCCATGAAATTCAAGGAGAATTCCCAGAAGCACTCCAGGATATGAGCCCCCAAATGAAATTTCCCAACACCAGGAAAAAGCTCCAGATCCTTACGGTAGAACAGATACTTTCCCTCCTTGAAGCGCTGGATCCAATGAAGTACCCACTGGCAGGAGATATCATACATGAGAAGCATCTGCTTTATTTCTGGGGGAAGTTGTCGGAAAACTTCTGAGATGCCATAATCCATATTTTTCTGTCTATGTTTCAAGACTCAGTGCATATTCTCAAAAATGTAACACCAGCATACCTTTCTCCCAACTGGAAGCCTACAACACAGTGTGGATAGAAACATCCATGTCTAGCGCATGCACAGGCACCAATGCCTGTCGAATCCACTTCCTTGCGCTTGACATTTGTTTCATTCACAGCCCGATGATTGTTACAATTTGAGCGCTAAGCCAAAGTATGTGAATTGGTTTTCTTGTGAGAATAAATTTGTGTTTACCTGCTTTTGCTCAGGTGTAATCCGCACATGCTCATCATATAATACAGAGCCAACAAAGAACATTTGCCCATCACTCAGACGCACATCGTCCTCAGGGTTCCTCATTTTCAAGTTCTCAAGCTTGAAATTGCCATCGACCACAATCTGAGGCCTGTATAATTTACTAACACCAGTTATTGACACATTGTGTACCAGGATAATGACTTACAAGTCAGCAGATAATTTGACCTCTTCAATAGTAACATTCTTCCCTGGCTGAGGACACGAGACACAGAAGAGAGCCAAGTCACCAGGACTTCTTGTAGGATTGTCGTGGGCTATTCCAGCACGCTTCAGGTTCATCAAATTTCGCCACTATCTCGAGCATCGCATGAATGCAGCATACACATTCTGAAATAAAATGAGTGCCTGAATTTTCAATTATTTTTGAAAGACATACTGCAGTAGACAATGGAAAAACTCGATCTGTCTGTCTGCGGAGTTTGGAAAGAAAAGTCAATGCAGCTGTCTTGCACTCCAAGGCATCAATCGCAAACTCGTCCAGAACATTGAATGTGAATGCAGTGGATGGTTGATCTGATGTTGCTGGGTAAAAATGGGCATGAAGAAGCTGGAGGTCCTGCGGCACAACTTCCATCTCATGGTTCATTCCCGGTAACGTAAGTTACTGGTCTTAGAGAGCCCTAATTTTTGCTTTTGGCCGTGCATCACATTTTCGTCAGCACTTTTTGCGTAAGCACCTTTTCTCTCTGCCAAAATGCGCCGGCCAACTTTCGGCTTTGCGTGAGACCTTGATACGCGAACCGCAACTCATAATCCCGCTTATGCTGCCTTATGCTGCCTCTGGAATGTTCTCCGAGCTTTGCCCAGGCGAGCTAGCGATGACCCACAATTGCAACGTACTTATTAAGAGCAGCTTGCTTTCTCTTTCACCATGTCTCCTTCAATCCTTCATTTTTCGTTTCGACCTCAGACTGGGCTTCCTTGTGGGCCCCTCAATCCTGCGTGTTAGGTGTTAACAGTTGAGCTGGGGATTAACTTATCCTGAGCTGCCGCTTTTTTTGTTGCCAAACCCCTCTGGACTTTGTGAGAACATATGTATATAAGAAATTTCACGTAGTTTGCCGTGAACTGTGTGAAGTTTTGGTGAAGTCGGTGAACCAACGCGTGAACTGGCGTAAAACGGCTCGCATAATGTTTGGCTTGTGTTTGGCTGGCATCAGCCTCTCTATCTCTCTGTCTCCACATCGGTACGCTCGCTTTTGCCTACATTGTGAGTGCCCGCCCAGCTCAAAACCTTGTGTATACTGAGAATACTATCCCTAGAATTCCTCCCGATGCTAAGTATGCCATAAACTAGCCTACAGCGCGCGCCTCCATCCCCCCGCCAAATTATCAATATATTCGGTGCCCCGGACCAGACGAAGATCATCCATGTGGAGAATGGATACCGTCTAGGCTAATTTGCAGGGTTTCAAAGGTCTGGTACCACGCGGGCCTCGAGTACAAAGTGGTGTGTTATCAATCCACCATTACCACTGGCTTGCGCTGACGCGCCGCCATTCAGCACAACCACGAAGCCTTCTCCCGCGTCCAGCATGCCCAGCATGTCTGCCGTGAAGCGCACCAGCAAGAAACACCTCACAGTCGGTGACGTGCACGTTCTCGGACTCCTGGCCGCATCGGCCGCGCAGCGCGTACGGCGCGCGCACTCCTACTCAAAGCCCTCCGCAGACGGTGCTGATGCGGGGAAGCACGCGCCGTCCGCATACGCCCGGCTCCACCTCACAGGTGTCCGCCGAGTAGCGCACTTGGTAGTCGAGATTTTATTGTATTCTTTCTTCGCTACATCATCGTAATACATGTATTATCTTAGTACTAGGAATAAAACAGCCTCCCGCTACCTGGAAAATCCCTCCAGAGATAAGGAAATGCGGTCTCTCCAGCACGCTTGACCAAACAAAGTCCAGTTCACGGAGAGTTCACCGAGTTCACGGAGTTCACAAAGTTTCTGGGCAACCTGTGCACTTTCGGTTCAGGGATTTACTGGACTTTGTAGCATTTATACTGTCCTCAGGTGCTGGGTGGCCAACACAAGTGAACCTTCCTATCCTTGATCTCAATCTTCCCTCTAGCCTAGGTTGTTGTAATATCTGCGGAAATATGTATGGAAAGTCATAAAAAACCCACTGGCGCAAATGCGGCCCAATGCGAGCTGGTCAATGTGTCAGCGTTGAGCGAGCGAGCTTCGGGCCGCCGCCATAAAATCTCATAATATTATTGGGTCGAAGTTGTTGATTCAAAAGCATTATGGCTCAGGGAGAGCGATTCCTGATGGCGGGTCGTGTCGCCTGTTGGCACCACCCACTGCATTTGAGCCCCGAAAGCAGTTCTCAAGAGTGCAGCCATGATTGATTGTACTACGCCGACTGTGCCGCAG
Organism: Mycena sp. CBHHK59/15; assembly: GCA_029204085.1. Taxonomy (NCBI): domain Eukaryota; kingdom Fungi; phylum Basidiomycota; class Agaricomycetes; order Agaricales; family Mycenaceae; genus Mycena; species Mycena sp. CBHHK59/15. Next base: position 77,440 of record JARGXW010000601.1, read on the forward strand.
CGCCGCTCACTGGCATTACAGCTTTATTTACCATCTTTAAACCAACCAAAGCGTTACCGGGCCTTGCCGCTCGTCGGCCTTACCCGCTTTATACACTCACACCATCGGATGCACCTCGAAAAGATGCCTGTGGTGTCCACTATTTTCAGGCGGTCTCCCAGAAATCCTTGTCTGACTTCATCTTCCCACTCATCTACATCTGCGTTGGAGGCGTCCATCACAATGTCTTCATCTGGATTAGCGGGCCCCATAGCTGTCTGTTCTGAATTATGGTCCACGTTACGCAATTTTGGACAAGGGCTCCCTCCATGGCCGAGGAAGATTGTAAGTCCAATTTTGTCCAAGTCTGTCTTCTTGAAGAACTTCCCATTCCACCTTTTGATTCGGTGAAATGGGGAAGTCTGGTGAATAATCAGACAACACTTTTCGCACCAAACAGCCTGTCCTGTGCAATGATCACAGCGAAAGATCCTTTCATGCTTTCCACATCGCTGACAACTCCTGTTGCGAGGATATGCCTCCCCATTCAATATGCACTTCAAGTAGACACTCCTTTTATTTGATTTCCATTCCCGCATATAATCATTTGAAGTCTGGAATTCATTTAGGAAGGATGTTTCAATAATTAATTCAGTTAAACTATTACCTTCCCTCTTCGGAGAGGCAGGCCACCACTGGAGTCCTGTGCATTCAATTGCTGAGGACCTGGCTCTTCGAAAGTATGCCCATCCGAGATATTTGAGTTGATTTTTCTAGGAGACCTGAAGGCCGACTTGGATGGTGACTTGGATGGTGATTTTGGTCTAGATGATGCAGAGACTTTCCGTGCCTTTTGAGAACGATAGCCATTCCGGGTTTGAACCTCATCATAAACTGTAATCTCATCCAATACTGGATGATATCTTGTTTGGTTTCCTTGTCCCTTTATCTTGGCTTGTCGAGGCATTGAGCTCAGGTAAACATCACGTGGTACTATATAATCTCATCCAGGAATGTCCCACGCTGATGTCCATACCACGAAAATGAGCTCAAAATCTGATACTGGGAGTACTTCTGGTGAATCGATTTCCTGTTCAGCCAAAGGTCCGTTTATCATAATTTCATACTCCAATCGCACAGTATCATTGAGTGTTGACTTCAGAAAGTGAGATTGAATCGGACCATGAAGGGTTGAATGCTCTTGCAGACAAAGAAAGGGTACTCGAGGCTCATGCACAGTCAGTGCGTAAAGTGGATCAAGAGAGGTATGAGGCCCGCCTCAGGGATGCAGATGATGTTCGTTGCACATTGGAAAACATCTACACTCAGGTGAGTTATATTGTGATGTCTTCACATTGCATCATTCATGTCAAGATACAGCTAGACACATTGACTGGCCGCACAGGTGTTCGCACTTTACTGCTCAGTGCACGGGGCCATTTTGGTGGCCTTGTTGAACCACGCATACATGCATCGGGGGATGGCATGGACTTCATCCGGGCAGTTTTTCACATGGACGCCACAGAGTTAGGACTTAGGATGGATGCATGGGCAGTCACCAAAGGTGGGGCTTGTGATCCTTGGTAAAATTGGGTAGCTCAAAGTTGGTGGCATCTCCACATCTCGTCTTGTAGCAAAGAATTCGCAGTGCAGCAGATATGGCAGACTTTGAAAATTCATTGCTTTTGATGGTGACACAAGACAGAGACAATTCATCTTGTGACAAAACACGTTGGAGGAAAGAACCAGAAAAGGCTGAAACAACATTAGACTCGTGACCAGTCAGTCACATGTAAGCAACTTTGATCACGGAGTCAAGGGATCAAAGCTTCATGTAATGACTGGAACTTCTGGTCGTGATTTTGGCTGATGCAGCCAAAAGTGGTTTTGGACTTCAGTTTTTTGAGGTCCGAACCTGAGAAAAAAGTGTAAAAAGTTGTATAGAGAAAGTTGTATATTTTTGAATTCTAAGCCGAATAAGACAATTTTTTTTTTCGCGGTCATATGAAAGTGCTCGACGTTGTCTACTGGTCCGTGCGCAGACAATGTCAAGCACCTTCCACCCAGCTAGAAAAACATGTTGGGATCATTCATCTTAGAATTGAAAAATACGCAACTTTCCCCATATCAATTTTTACACTTTTTCTGAAAATTCACAGCTCTCAGATTCTAAGTACAAAATCACATTTGGCGGGCTCAGCCAAAGTGTCGCCCAGCTGTCCCAGCCACTTTGCCAACCGTGAAAAGTGTAGCCACGTGATGGCGAAGCGGTTGGTCACGAGCCTAAAACAACGTAGGTTCGGAACAAGCTGCCTTCTCACGTGCCGAATGGAAAAGCATGACTTTCACATACTTCGCAGCGCATTCTGAGAAGGGCTTGAACCAAAGTCCACAAAAATGGGGATGTGTTCGGCGCATCCTCCTGCCTCAGATACCTTGTCAAATCTCTTGGCCCTGGTTGATGATTTGTATATAATAAGTACGAAAATGTTTTTGCTGACTCAAAATCTCCCCAAAGTACATGTTGTCCCAAGGAAACCTGCCCCAAGTCGTGCTTCTTGCAAATGTGGTCTAAAAGCAAAATTGCTCACCAAACTATTCTTTCAGCAAAATTCAAATTTCTGACTGGACAGTTCTCTGTAATGATTTTTTTTCTGTACTGGTAGTGCATTGTTTGATGCACATAGGTGCTATACTGGGGCTTCCAGCTCCAATACGAGTGATTGAGAAATCTGGCCGTGATTAGTCATCAAAAACAGGATTTTTCTCGAAATGTGGTAAGGTAGGGCACATGGACGATGTGCACACGTCACCTGATTTCGACACATTTCGGACAAAAATCTTAATGGCACTTTTTTCCGGCCCAAATCAAGAAATCAGCCTGCAAGGATATGTAGCCAGAAACCTTCCCGACATTTCCTTGCGGCCAAATTTTCGATTTAGTCCTGATAGAAGGCGCCATTAAGGCTAGAGTCCGACCAAAAGCCATTTGATGGCACTGATTTTGGCGGTGTCAGAGTCATGTGACATGTGCACATCGTCCATGCGCCCTACCTTATGGATTGCCGAAAATTTGTTCTTCATATTTCTGCACTAGCCAATGTTGCAAAAATGGCTTTTTACACTCTGGATGACTTATACAGCTCCTGTGGGGTGCAAAAGTAACTCTCGAGATAAAAATGTCACACCTTGTACACATCTTGTCACACCTCCCAATTGGGTTGCGACAGTCAAAAGCGTCTTTTGTGGACACCACAGGCAAGTATCTGGTTAACCTTAGTGTACGATCTGTTCCTGAAGATACTACCTTTCTATCAAGCCCATAGAATCAATATATTTTCATGAGAATATCTTTTGTTTGCTTCAGATCTGAATTAGAAGTTGTCAATGAAGAATGGAGTCCACGGGAGTCCGTTCTTCTTATATTTCAAAAATAAGACTCTATGCAGGGAGGCCTACATCTAACCAACAGATATTACACACAAACTGGGGGGATCAGGGTTGAAATGATAGCATGGTGAGTCATAGAAGACATCCCCTATTTTTGGCAGTTTGGTGCAAGCCTCTCTCCAAGATTGTCCGGCTTGCCGGACCGGAGACAGGCTTGCTCCGAACCAAGAAACAACGTGTCAAACTGGGTCCCACGTCCTGAGATGGTCATTTGATTTGATTTCAAGCAGTATTTCGAGAGTCAGATATTTTCCGGTGTATTTTTCTTCTGTCGTTTTTCTCTGCACCTGTGGTTTACTGATCGGATGCTCGGTTGTTGGCCAAGGGTGAAACTGCTCTGCTGTGGGTCGAGATGCGAGTTGTTGCTGCAAAACGAGATGCGGAGATGCAGCCAACTTTGAGCCACCCTAATATAATCTGTATTGGTTGCACAGAATGGCAGAACTTGTCTCGAATATCTATGAACTGGGCATCTCTCTCTAAAAATATTTGGGCTGCATTGGCCACCCAACATTCGATACCCCAAGGTGCTCCAACACATCTGCACGCATAAAGTGTGCGAAGCATATCCGATCCCCCTTTCCCCAGGGTCCAACTGAGTGGAGAAGTGATTTCCCACACAGCAAGACAACTGTACCCGCATCATAGCTGATAGTGGCTCCAAGTTGCGGAATGCAGAGAATAGCATTTTCTGGATTTCCGGCAGAGACCAATAGATTGTACCATTCTGGACGACCACCCCTATCTGTATGAGCCATGGTGATCCGATTGACAATCACTGCAATTCCAGAGAAAACTGATGCCCATGACTGTGCAATGTTCTCTGTGTCATGATTAACACGTAGCTTTGAGAGAGCCTCGATCCCAGCCACATATAGTTCAGGCTGAGCGAGTCCTAGAATAAAATTTATGAATTCCTCCACTTCATTGATCCTTGAGAGCCATTGCCATGGTTGTTTTTGCTGCAGATTGTGTGACGGTTTCAAAGGGTATTTCAAACTCTGGATAAACAGTTATAGGAGGCAGTTTTGAGTTGTTCAAAAGCGAACAGCATGCCCAATCCCAAACCAACCACTTGAGAAATTCAGGGAACCACCTTGCAAGGTTCTCTTCCGAAAACTGGAGTGCAAACTGCGCCAACAAGGCTTGGGTTTTGTGGGATCCAGCTGTTTAATGCTTTGCAACAGTGTTTTCTCTAAGATCTGTGTTGCATGATGCAAGATTGATTAAGTTGATTAGTTTGCATAGTGGATGAGTAATGTCTTTGACAGATACCTTTTGAGACTTTGAAAAAATATTTGGCAATATCCATGCAATGATTATACCCTTCAGATCTACCAACACTGGTTGAAGGTTTCAAGTTTTTGAGTGAAAAAAACTGGTGAAAAATATTTAGAATTTTGCAGAAGTTTTTTGCCGAAAAAACAGGTGAAAAACTTAAAAGTTTTTCAGGACCTTTTCAACTTGGAATCACTGTGAAAAATGAGAAATAAAATTCATGGTTTCTTTTCAAAGAATTTCACCACTAATATTTCGGATATTACAGAACTTTTTTGCCGAAAAAGCAGGTGAAAAATTTAAAAGTTTTTCAGGACCTTTTTGACTTGGAATCACCATGAAAAATGAGAAACAAAATTCATAATTTCTTTTGAAAGAATTTCACCACTAATATTTTCGATGTTACAGAACTTTTTCGCCTAAAAAGCAGGTGAAAAATTTAAAAGTTTTTCAGGACTTTTTGGACTTGGAATCACCATGAAAAATGAGAAACAAAATTCATAGTTTCTTTTGAAAGAATTTCACCACTAATATTCTCGATGTTACAGAAGTTTTTCGCCGAAAAAACAGGTGAAAAACTTAAACTTTTTCAGGACCTTTTTGACTTGGAATCACCGTGAAAAATGTGAAATAAATTTCTTAGTTTCTTTTGAAAAAGTTTCACCACTAATTCATACACATTTGCAGGCAGAAACTGTGGTGAAAAACTTGAAACCTGAACTTTCAAGTTTTTCACCACAGGTTCCACCTACAAAAATACAATCAAATGTCTGAAAAAAGTTTGATGAAAGATAGTAAAAAATTAGAAAAGCAGATAGCACTTTTTTCAACATTTTTCAGAGTCATTTATTTCTTATTTTTCACTAAAAAAAGATGGCAAAAGAAACCTCATTTCATACTGATTTTTTGGCGTAAACAATGGTGAAAAACTCAAAATATTTTCCCCTCAAGATCAGAATGAGATATGTGAAATAATGTTCAGGGATCTGTGCTGGATCATCTTCAGATATTGACAGGGAGACTGGCCATTCATTTTGAGATACAAGGCCAAAACCCCAGCTCCCTACTTGCTTCCCATCCCTTTCCTGTGGTATATATTTCATTTCTTGCTGCCCCTGAATCAGAAGTCAGACTCTGAGGAGGATGAGTACAATGATTACCGTGAATCAAGCCTCAAATGTGAACTAGACCACTACAATGATACCATTTGTTGTGATATTGACAAAAATCCCGGTACGGCACTTGTGAAGTGGCGGGGTAGGTTGGGATTATGACCTGCAACAACTCAAAGCAGTGAGTTGGCAGATTGGGCCAGGGAGGAGTCAGTGTAGTGTCTGTGATACACAGAGGGGTTGAAGCTAAATGTCGAGGAGTCACACAATCAAAGGATCACAGAAACCATAAGTCTGGATATGCACTCCCTGCCGCATGTGATACGGTCCTGGAGTCCTGAATTCACTCCTTTCGTCCATAAAATCCACTATTCATCTCTCTGCTTTGGTTTTCCATTGGAGGGTCCACTAAGATATCAGAAACTGTTCATATTATATTTCCATAATAGTTATTCCATGGATCACTGGGCAAGGCTCATTGGGATGGGAGAACATCAATATTTCTTGCAATTTATGGAGCACTACTGTGACATTGCTACTTCTAACTACCTTTACATGGCCTACACCACCATTTGAAAAACTCCTTTTGTCCATGTTTTCGGTCCAACATTTGTAAGTATTGGTCTGATCCTCACGAAATGTCACCCAAAACATTGTTGAAACGCAAAGTATTGAATCCCTCGATGCTTCGACAACATGTATCTTCTGGGATATATAGTGCCGCAATATTTCACCAATGTTCCTCAAAGCCTTGAGGAAGTGTTAAATACCGAGCCGAAGAGTAGGGAATAAGTCTGAGGGGGTAACGCTGATGGACTCTGGGATATGGAGTCTGAGGATCGGAGTATCGGAGGTAGAGCGAGCACCACAAGAGCGGAGGGTGCACTCACTACCTGGGCTGGAGAACATAGAGAGAAGGAGAGAAGTCCGGAGATCGGAATCTGGAGTCCGAGTCAGAGCAGAGTGAATAGCCAAGCAACATTAACAATCAACTGCAGTACAAGCAAGTTATTTATACTAAGTAAGTCATTGTAATCCTAAACAAGAAAAGTGTCAGGACTGTATGGTTGTAACTATAAGTGGTAGTCCATATATGGTAAAAGAAAAGAAGACGGAAGTAAAACAATAAGATGGAAGTCCACATGAGTAAGAAAGTTCATCACAAGAACAGATAAACAGGAAACACTCAGTAATCCTTCATTGCATGAAAAACCCAATGATCTGCTCGGACGAAAGTCATCCGAGCTACTCTGGAGTTATGGAGTTTCATAGGTGCGTATTGATCATAGTCATCCAATTGACCACAAAAACCATCCTTGCCACTCACCGTGGTGCCACAGAATTCAAAATCCGATTGCAGGCCAGAAAATGGGCCCCAAAAAGTATTTAAATTCTGCTGAGGCCATTGTTGGATGGATTTTCGATTTGAGGGGCACCATAGGTGCATATAATCATAGTCATCCAAATGACCACAAAAAACCCTCCTTGCCACTCACTGCAATTTCGCTGAGGCCATTGTGAGATGGATTTTTATTTGAGGGTCTCCACAGGTGCGTATGGATCATAGTCATCCAAATGACCACAAAAACCATCCTTGCCACTCACCGCGGGTCATGGATTCAAAATCCGGACTCAAAATAGCTGAAAATGGCTGTTTCCACAAGTATTTAAATTCCGCTGAGGCCATTGTGGATGGATTTTTGATTTGAAGGTCACAATAGATGCGTATGAATCATAGTCATCCAAATGACCACAAAAGCCCTCCTTGCCACTCACTGCGGGGCCATGGATTCAAAATCCGGACTCAAAATAGCCTAAAATGGCTGTTTCCACAAGTATTTAAATGCCACTGAAGCTATTGTTGGATGGATTTTGATTTGAGGGTCACCACAGGTGCGTATGGATCATAGTCATCCAAATGACCACAAAAACCCTCCTTGCCACTCACTGCAATTTCGCTGGGCCATTGTGA
>JARGXW010000602.1:0-85200 GCA_029204085.1 Mycena sp. CBHHK59/15
TTGTATTCTCTCTATCTGAACGCGAATCATTTCTCAGTCGTACGTCCAGTCGATAGCAGTCTCAACCGATGCAGTCTGCCGTCGCCACCGGGAACGTATCTCGTCACTTGCCGAGGTCTTGCAACCATCCGCGACCCGCTCGTTCAGAGAGGTCTCGTACTTCGCGTCATGCGCTATGTCTCGTTCCATGCCTGGGGAACAATCCGTGCCGGACGCTAATCGACGGAGAGCCAGTTTGATGCGGATCGTCCAGAATCTATGGACCCCAGACCCATTCGCGCCTGGCATGGGCCCGTTCGTCTCTGGAGGCGGTGTCCTGTGGTCACCCGCTCTCATATCAAACAACCACCTGACATTCCATAAACCTACTCTCGCACGCCCGGACCAGTCCCCTGCTGGCTCGCCTCCCGTCAACCGCCTTTAAGTCGGGAGAAAATGAGACTGATGGGGATAGATAACCCATTGCGCATGGATCTCACCGACGGACTACGCGAAAAGCTGCAGGCTCGGCACGAGATTCGCGGTCAAGTGTTGGAAGCGCTATACGATTCCGTTTCTGTGACTGTGAACATTGACCAAATCCCTGACGATTGCCGAGGGCATCTTAAATCCAGACAGTGCGAACTATCTTGCTGCAACCAAACACCAGTGGTATGGCCCAAGGTCATCCACTCCCGCCCAAAAGCGCGACTGGAGACGGTAGTACACTCTACCTTGAAATTCCAGACAAGGAATGATATGCAACTCGACCGCGACCGGATGACTTCGTGGCCGATGATGTGACCGAGGAAGTGACTTCCAGTTGGGTACGGACAGAATGGATTAGATCACTTTCGGCCATGTAACGAATAACATAATATCGTCAAACGCGTACAAGACCATTCACAAACGAGCAAGTAGCGGATCCCAGAAATTTTTCCACGACGTCGTGCCACACGCGGACGTCAAAATACTCAAACCAGTATGGCCAAAGCGCAAATGTTCGACTGCGCCTGGTGAGAGCCGATTTCGACCGGCTTGGCCCAAGGAATCTGCTGCAGAATTTCCTGTCCGCAATAAAAGGGACGATGGCGTCGAGCTCGCCGTGGATTACGAGAAATTGAATGCTTCGGGGCAGTTCGCGTGAAGACCCGTGAAATCCAGTCGGTTCATCTAGAATAACTCGGAGTCAAATTCAGTGCGTCAGCCAGGGAGCGGCGGACTTGCGGCTTTGCTTGCTTCACTGGAGGTGATTGAGTTGTCCACTTTGAGCTCGAAGGAGGCATTCACGCACGGATCACTTTTGCCGGTCTGGAACAAGAAGAAATATTAGTGAGGTTAGTATGTCGATAATATGTGCGACCTCAGATTGAACATACCTCCCAGATATCATACGACTGAGTAACCAGTTTAAGCGCTCGGTGTTTTCAGGGTTCGACACCCATTCAGGGTCAAATGTCAGCTCGACAGTCGGTCTTGCTAGATCTATTTTTTCCTGGTCAGTGAGGGGCCTCTTCGGCACCGGCTGCATAGGCAGCCCGTATCTCTTGTCCGTCAACTTGGAGCAGAGCGTTCCAGTGAGCAGAACATGTGTGAGCTGAAATGGCAGTGATGTCGGGTTGACGGGATGGTATGGAAGGAAGAGCAGCTGTTGTGCGACCACTCCTGGACGATTCGGTGCCGCTATTTATGTCTGGACATCAGAATAATAGAATATACCACATACCTCCCATGGAGAACCCACAAATCGCAAGTTCTTTCCACCCGAGATGCTTAAGGAGGACAAGCAGATCCCACGCGAGCATCTCGAGCGTGAGTTTGTCCTCGCCACTGGCTAATTTCGAGTCCCCCATCCCTCTGTGGGAGGAAACAAATTTATTGGGCATGACCGATCGTAGCGCAACTTCAAGTTACCTGTGATCGTATATCAGGACTGCAAGACGACCATCAGCATTCTCCGTTAAGAATGTCCTGCCGATGGCGAAGAGACACGTCACCTGGACGGACGGACGCAAGCGACTTGGACAAACGGTCCCAGTCGCCTCGGAGCGAGCTCATGCCCCCAATAAGCACGATTGGAGCAACGCGGCCGAGGTGCTCAGACCCTAGAACGTCGTAAGCAATTTGGGCGCCATCTGGGAGGGCAATGTGGCCCATTTGGTAGGTAGGTAGGTAGATAGGTAGAATTACACAGCACGGTCCCGCTCAGGAACCCCGATTGGAACTGGGAAGCGAATGGGGCGATTCACTGTCACTTGAGGTTTGCTTGAGGTTCGGGTACTGTGGAGGTCAGTCCTCAGGCGCTAAGGGCGTGTAACAGTCACCGGAACGTCGGATCAGGGGAAGATGTTACATGTTTACTTACGCATTATGGCGTCAGCCCCCTTAGTCATTGATTGTGATAATAGAATAGATCTAAGTACATAGATGATCAAAACATTCTTTCGCGGTATCGGGTGCAGTACAGGTATGAAGGGCGCGGGAGCAGGAGTCTCAAGATGGGTTTTCCGGAGGAACGGCGCTCACAGGCTCCTCGACACGTTCATAGGAGCCTAGGAACTTGTTCACGACATCACCCCATATTTTGGCGGGGAAATAGAGCGTAAAGTTGTGGCCGAACTGCAATGTGGGCAGCTGCCCAGGTTCGGGACCGATCTCGATGAAACGTGCGCCGGGGATGCGCTGCAGCATGACCTGAAAGATGTCAAAATCTACGGGCCTGGGACAAAAGGCACAACGTCGGTCGACATACTTGGCTGCATTCGAATGGGATTATTTGGTCTGCCTCGCCATGCAGGACGAGCACCGGCAGCTCTTTCGGGAGGTTTCCGAGGAGGGCCGCAAAATCAAACGATTGAAGCTAGAAAAATTAGTGTCAGGTGCGCAGCTCGGTCGAAACGCTGCGTACTTGCCGCCTGTTTCTGTCGGCCTACACAAAAGTTGACATGAGCGAGCGGTACCTTAAAATCGTGGAAGGAACTGGGCCGTACTTAAAGTGGGTAGCGGCCGTTTGCTGGCACCGACGTCAGGACGACGTATGGATCATGGACACAATGCATCGCGGCCTACCTTCCGGAGAGCACCCGCTGGACGATGAAGTCCATGTATATCGGGCCGAGGGTCGCAAGCCAGGACGGGTCGACCGTGGCCTCTGCCGTGCGGCGAACTCGTTCGTATTTTTCTACATAGGAGAGAGGTTGCTGGGTGGCGTCTCCGGGCGCCGGGACGGGAAGGCTACAAAGATGGTATGGTTATTCTTCGACGTCGCCACTCCATTCAGAGTCGAGACAGATAAGTACCCGTATCTGGGATCGCTGAGGACCTCCGATCGTGTGCTTGCCAGTATAACGTGGGTCGGGCGGAACGGGAGATGCATGGGCTCCGTCGGATGATATGCGAGTGCCAGCAGCTGCTGCACCACGACGCCTTACAAAAATCAGGATATGAATGCAGGCAGTGATGCAGAGAGCAGGGCGCCCTACCGCCCATAGAGAACCCGAGAATCGCTACGTCTTTCCATCCCAGGTGGCCGATAAGGAAAGCCAGGTCGCGCGCCAGCGTCTCCATCGTAAATTCATCAACCTCATCAGGTACAGAACAAGTGGAGTCGCCCATCCCCCTGCGCGATTAATAGTCTCAACAAACAGTAAAAATAGTAGACGCAAGAGCCGTAGCCACCTGTGGTCGTACACCAAAACTGCGAAATTCATCAGACGGGCAGAACAAAATTTTAAAACGCAGGGCCTACCCGGCCGCGACTCCGCCCACACCATGCTGAGGCGGATCCAGTCCTCGCGCGTCGAGGCCATCCCCCCCACGAGCACCAGCGGCAGCGCGCCGTGCCCGAGGTGCGTCGCACCCAGGACCTCGTACGCCAGCACCGCGCCGTCGGGAAGCACACACGTCGAATGCGGACCGGCTCTCGGTAGCTCCATGGCCAGGAGTACTAGTACTGTATGTGCCTACACTCAGTAAAGCCACCATATTTACGTCGCTCGGGTACAGAAAGATACTGCTCCCGCGTAACCTATATATAGGCGAGTCGCCTAATGTGGATCCTGACAAAATCAAGAACAAAATTGAAATTTCAGATTTTGGCTGTCCAAGTTTGGCCAGAATCCCGACAAAATGTGGCGTGATGGCCTGGTCCGAATCTTGGCAAAATCGCGGCAGCAGAGGAAAAATAGACAGCCTATTTGGGGCAAAAAGTTGGCCTGCAAAATCGATCCACGCATATTCAATGGGGATAAAATCGGGGTCATTCCCGCGCTTGTGTTAAGAACCTGTAAGTACTGCTCCCGCGCAGATGGACTCAGAGGGAGCGGGTGCAGTTAACATATTAATTTATCAACAGTAGACGTTGAGTGGGCGGTGACTCTTGGGTAACTCCACCCCGGAGCAGTTAGCCACGGAAAGACGGGAAAGTCATCAAACCGACAGAACTCGAATTCGCGGGGGAAAAAAGGGACGCCTAGCCATCAGATTGCTCAATGTTCAGAATGTAGATTAGCCAAAAGACACAGTCCCTGTACTGTGTACTCAAAAGAGGTGTATCAACTCGGTATCCATGTAGTTACGATAGCAACACCCCTCAGGTAAATTTGAAACTGTGGCTTTCCATCTGTCAAATACTCAGCACAAACGCACCTCATAACAGGCAATTTGACGCACCGTGATCTCTCCACCCCGGTAACTACCTCGTTTCTTCTTGTTCTTTTCCTTGCGGAAGCCGGCGCCGCGGGTGACGATCAGGTCGGCGTGGGCACGTTGCCCGTAGTCGTTACTTGGCCTGCCTGTGATTGCAGGTCATTAACAACAGTGATAGAACGGAGCGGACCAGTACGTGCCTTCATTTGATAACTGTTGTTCATCATGATATCGGTGGAGACCTTGTCGGGATCCACCCTGCGGAACGGCGCGTTAATTTTGCGTGCCGGCTTCCCCTGCTTCCCCTGTGGGGTCGCGTCGGGTGCGGCCCTCATGACCGCGGTGGGCACGGACGCGCCGCTCTCGGACGTGCGTCGCTTCTTGGTCACCTGTCCCTCCTCTGCCATGGGCTGAGGCTTTGGTGCAACCGGCTTCTCTGGGGTGGCCTCGGAATTGGAATCTGAACTCGAATCGGACGAGGACGAAGACGACGTATCGCGCGTCTTCGTCGTCTTCGTCGTCTTCGTGACAGATCCAGACCCCGAGCCCCTCGCGACGCTGCCATCTGGCGTCGACAGCGTGCGGCTCGAGTCTCGGTCTCCAGCTTTCGCGCCGGCTTTGGCTTTGGGCGTGCTCGCATCGGAATCGTCGGAATCGCTTGATTCGTCATCTAGCCAATGTCGTTAACTTCTCTGAAATGAATGAATATAAAAGGATATCCGCACCCGACTCCGACCCAGAATCATCAGATGAGCTGGAGCTTGCTGACGACGACGAGGCTGGGTATGGTTCAACAGATGTGGGGAGGGTATAAACATACGACGCACGGCCTTTTGCCTTTGCTTTGGATTTCGATTTTGCTTTGACGGCTGGGGAGGGTGCTTTAACAACTGGGGAGGCTATCGCAGCTTTTGTCTTGGTCTTCTTCTTCTTACTCGACGCGGATGACGAAGAGGACGAGCTCGAGCTCGAACTCGAACTCGAGTCCGAGTCGCTGGAATCAGACGACGCTTAATTGAGTTGTTAACATACAGGAATTATAATCCACGACAAAGGCGACTTACAATCCGGGTCGGAGTCGGAATCAGAGCTAGAGGAGTCTGAGCTCGACTTGGAGCTGGAACTCGAACTCGAGCTGGAGGAACTAGAAGCCGCCTTGAATGCCTTCCATTCCCGTATAATCTCATCTAGTTGCGGCCCGTCTATATCCAAGTTGTCTTTAAGAACGACAACATCCTTTGCAGCCTTTTTCAAGGCGTCCGCGGCCTTGGAATGCGACCGTTTCGTGAGGAACGTGTAAATTAGGGTATAAGTCGCTGCACATTCATTAGATTCAATTGTTACACACACAGAACAAAAGTGAGCCTACTCGCAAGATTCCCGTCCATCTGGGCTTACGACTTGTCTGGACTCTTTCCAGTGAAGTGGGGGAGGACTCCGAGGAGGATGGAGGAGGAGACGACGCGTAAATTTTTGCTCGCCAGAAAAGGAAGCTCCCACGATACACAGCCACTGCACAGCACAGCCACACGAATCATGAGCCATACCATTAAGGGTCCTTCCGAATCTTCCGTGCAGTACGACGGCTCCACCCTTCGTGTGGCGATAGTACACGCCCGGTGGAATACTACGGTCATCGACGCTCTCGTCGCAGGCGCCGTCGCGAAGCTCAAGGAGCGTGGTGTGAAGGACAGTAATATAATCATCCAATCGGTCCCTGGAAGCTTCGAGCTTCCTCTAGCGTGCTCAAGGTTCTTTTAACGACACGCTCTGCGGTTTCTGGGCTCATGATACGAAATACGATAGGGTTATTGCGGGGTCGCATGTCCAAGCCGCGTCGAACGTCACCGACCTCCTTGGAGGGCTCAACTTCGGCAGCGGAAGCTCGCGCTCAGGAACGCCAGCGCCGGCGGGCGTGGTGACGATGCCGAATGAGCCACTTGACGCTGTCATTGCCATCGGAGTTCTCATCAAAGGCGCGTACACTGATCGTGCTTGACGACGACTGCGCATTTGCTTACCATCCACGTAAATACACAGGGGCCACCATGCACTTCGAGTACATCTGCGATGCCGTCTCGCATGCGCTCATGAAGGTCCAACTTGACTCGGGCGTGCCAGTCATCTTCGGTGTCCTGACCGCCCTTACGGACGAGCAGGCGCTGGACCGCGCGGGTTTGACACCAACCGGGCATAATCACGGAGACGACTGGGGGTTGGCTGCCGTCGAGATGGGATCGCACATGCGGCGCTGGAAGGAAGGAAAATTCACGTAGATGGTAACAAACAGAATGTACAAGAACGACGAGACCCCACCTGTGTACCTTATACCTGACTATGAAAAGAGCCCTCGTGGCTAAGGAAAGATGTAGACCGCGGAGACCAGCTTTCATACTCGTCCCTCGGTCCACTCGACCAATATCTTCACGGGTCTTGGACGGCATGATTCGATGTGACTCGCAGTTTTCCACGGGACCAAGATATCCGGACGCGACGAGACCTATTCCCGCTTCTCCTAAGCGACACCGCACAATGACATGCAAGGTGAACCGCCGGTCGATCCCCTGTACATAGTGTGTCATATCTTGCAGCCATCCCTCTCGAAGCCCAATACCGAGCAGCCCTGGTGCGCGCGCTAGGGTTCGTCGAGGGCACTGAAGCTGGATCATCTTCGTATGCACAGCCGTCCCTGTAGCCTCTGGCGGGGCATCTCCTTCGTCGTGAGTAGCAAGCATCACGTTGCTTTCACGCACGAATGAGACGTCGTATCCCGCAGTTCCTAGCAGGACAAAAGTGGTGTGCATGCGGGAGGGGACATTGCGACCGCAGCATACGCCTCGCTGAGTTTTTGGCTGCTTCTCGTCTTTATCACGGTGCGCACTTTCCACCCGGCATTCGGGACAAGTTTCGACAGTTACGCTCGTTGTGGAACGGTCAGGAGGAGGGCATCAGGAGGACAAATGCGCTGCCTCGAGCCTCATTTGGGAAAGATAGATTAGGACGCGTTGTGACAATGGATACAGAAAGGCTAGAAACGTCCAGTGTTCTTTCAAGAAGCGGGGAGGATTACTTTATGTATATTGCTACTGGAGGAGTAAGAACGAGCAACCGACGGTGATGACTCCACTTACCAGTATCGATCTAGTATACACAATGTTTGTTAGTACAGCAGTATTAGATGTAGATAATTGTGGTTATTGTCGTCCTAGAGTATCTCGTCATGCCATTCCTTGCAGTTCTTCAAACTTGCGTCGTGCCATGCGGATATTCAACCGCAACGCGGCGGTCTCTGTACCGCGGAATGAGTGACCAATGAATGGGGAAGCAGGAAGTCACGGACCTATCGTAGGGTCATGCACGATGACGAGCACGTAGGTGTTCTTCGTCATCTCATCGAGGACGGCGGAAAACTCGGGCAGCTCCATCTCGAGCGAGTGGAACTCCTCGCGCACGCGAGAGCACGAATGCTTAAATGCTTTGATGAGCTCGGAGGTGCGCTCGTAGCGCGTCGCTTCGAGCTGGGACACGGCAGCGTCCGTCTCAGGAGGCGGTGAGGATGGCGGGGAGCTCGTCGCTATCACGAGGAATGTCGTACGCTCGAAGAGAATCACCTCGGTCGCGCTGCAAGCTTCCGCAAAAATCGTAAGATGCTTGGACAGGACAGCAGCGTTTGGGATGAGCGTGTGCACGATGCTTGACCATGCCTGTATGAATAGATTAAGAAACGGATCAATCTTCCGTGGAGACATGCAGCTTACCCGGTACAAACTCTCATCGTAAATGCTCGTCCCGAACACCGTGACGCTCGTCGGTACCTGCGCCTGGCCCTTTTCACTATGCTCCTGCAACTCCCGCTTCTTGCGCTCGAAAACAGTGCTCCGATCACGCACGAGATCCATCTTGTGCACGAGCAAAAACACCGCGGCGTCGGGGCTGAACTGGCGCAGGCCCTCGAGGCAGTCACGGTAGTACTCCAGGTCCTTGTGCATCTCGTGTGTCTCGACATCAAACACGTAGATCAAGACGCCGACGTGCTGAAAGATCGTCGAGCGCTGCGTCGTCAGATACGAGTCCATGAACGCGTCTTGCCCGCCACAGTCCCACAGATTCAGAATGAGGTCCCCGAGGAAACGCACATGGTTCTGCTCCACGTCGATGGTTGCGCCAAGCCGTGCGGTGAGAGACGCAGGGTTGTTAGAGCTTAAGAGCGGACTGTTATCGCATGGGAATAAACCTGGCATTAGACGCACAAGATGAGGGAACGCATAGAGGTTTTCCCACTTCCCGAAGCACCCATGAGAAGGACCTGAATTGAATCGTCAGCTTTTCAGGTAACGCGACACTTATCATAAAGACCTTTTTCTTCATTTCTGACTGTGAATGCTGCGCAAGGGTTAGTACATGATCTTTGAGCGCTTGGACGAGTCCCCTCCACTCACATACCCCAAGAAGAGCAAGAAAAGTGCTCTAGCACAGTCAAGGACGAAGAAAGTTCTGTACGGTACCACACTTGAGGCTGACGAAGAGTGATTACGTAAATGCGTCCCAACTTCCCTACGGGCTAGCTCCCAACTCAACCGCCACCGCCTTTGTAATTGCCATTGGCCCCAAAGTTGAACAAGCTTAAACTTCTAGGTTAGCTGGATTATACTATTCTGAATAGGATCTAGCCCACATATGCGAGGAGACCAAATTCTCCGAGACCGTTTGGCGTTCAACCTGGATGCACAGATACCCATACTTCAAGCAGAACAAAAGAGGATTCGCAAAACGCTGCTAAACCTCACTTATCCAGTTCTGAATCTACCCCCGGAGCTCACATCAGAGATATCCTTCCACTGCCTCCCTGCTCGTACCCCTCAGTTGCAGGTCACATCAAGGAACAAGCTTCCCCGGCTTCTACGTAGCCAAGCGCCACTACTTTTGTTGCAAATTTGCAGACAATGGAGAGAGGTCGCATTTGCTACACCAAAGCTGTGGTCCTCACTCCAGTTCACAGACTGTTCTGCAATTCTCAGGAGCGAGCCAGGCCGGCAGATGGCAGCCAATTGGGTCAGTCGATCGGACTCAGCATCGCTGTCCATGCGTCTACTCCAGAACCCCGACAATGTGGGACTAGAACCCCCCAAGCCACTGCCTGATGTCTTCCTCCAAATCTTCGATCGTGCACCTCAGTGGCAAGATGTTGATCTCTGTTTCCGATACCAAAACTTTGTAATTCGGGAATTTCACTCCGCGCTATTTGATAGACTTCCTCGTCTTGAGAGTATAGGGTTCCATCTCGCTGAAGGTGACAAGGAGAGTTCCCGAATATCGATTCCGATTACAGCGGCGGAGAACGCGCCAAATTTACGAGCGGTTTCTTTGACGCGTCTTCCACTATCACACATCAGCCTTCCGTGGGCACAGCTCAAGCAATTCTCAGCAGTTGACTTTTCCTTGGGAGATTGCTTGCAGGTTTTGTGGATGTGCTTCCCTTGAGGAATGCGTGCTGTGACAAATTCATTATTCCTCGACAGATACGGCATTATTGCTTCCCCCGCTTCTCTGTCTGAACTCGTTGACCCTGCTTGGTTGGCAGACTTGCGCAGGAGATTTACTTCGCGTTCTAACATTACCTGCGCTGACAAGGCTTTCCCTCCCCAACAATTTCAACCATTCTGCAGACTTGATCGCACTTCTTACTCGATCATCACCATCCAGATTAACGCATTTTTCGTGTGGCGGTGGCTACAAATGCCTGATTCAATGTCTCCCTGTCATGCCCTCGCTTACCAACATCAATCTGCCGTATGTCTTGGTGGCTGACGCGACGGAAATCCTATGTTCACTGCGCGACTCTCCTGATTTCATTCCGAATCTCCAGTCCATTAGCATCTGCGTCACCAAGCGTTACTTGTCCCATCCGGACGTTATAGATTATGAGATGCTTGTAGAGGTCTTGACACGCAGGGGAAAGCAAATGGGCAACATGACAGTCAATCGACTGCTCTTTTAGCATGATCTGGATCAAAAGCAGAGTTCAAAGTGATTTAGGGGCGGTGGAGGAAAAAGACATCATTCGTCCCAACGCCAACATTACCATGTGATTGCTAGATTTGGTGGATGAAGGCATGCATATCCACCTAGGAACCTTGTTGACCACTTGGATATAACCTTCCCTCTCTACAGTTGCTCTGCAGCGTGCCCGAATCATATGGCATATGTAGATTCTTCTACTCAATGTAGCACACACATCTGCTACTTCCTTGAAGGACACATTGTTTTGGCCAAGTATGTACATATTTTAATCCGAATCGCGACTCGCGGCTTCTCAGTCTTTGAACGTGAAAGACTATTGGTCATTCCGCGGGTCGTTTCAAGTGAATGTATTCTGGTGCTTTTGTGTCGGCAAGACAGCAGCCTTTCATAATCATTCCAACTCCATCGTTTCCAACTTGTCCCCAGCAGCTTTATTATGAACATACTTGCTTAACCAGTGACAAGCTGCAGAAACATTAATCGTACTTGGAGACTCGAAATATTGAGATCAGAACGCAAATTGTATCGCGTCACTCAACCCATCTGCATCGTCCTCGAAATCCGGCTCTGGCTCGTAGTTCCATTCAATTCCTAACCCACGGCACAGTTGCGCGAGCTCAGCTGCCTGAGCATCAGACGCTTTCGGTCCGCCCTTGATACCATCTGCCCTCATATCACCGACAATATCTAACTTTTTAAGGAGAGTAGGGAAAGGGTCACGGCGGAGCCAGGCGGCGATCGCAGGCACAGGAAGATACCGCAACGTCGCGCCGGCGAAGCGGAGATGTTCGAGGCGGGGCGGCATTATGTTAAAGAAAGGAGCAGTGACAGGGACGCCGTTGAAGGCGAGCGTCTTCAAGTAGTGGAGGCCCGATACTGTGTCATTCTCCCAGGGCTGTGGATGAGCTTCATCGAAGGAATTATAGTCGGTGAGCGTCAAGAGCGTCAGTGTGGGGGCAACGATGTCAAGGCACTTCTTGAGGGCCCCCTTTTGCATGGGCCGGACCTCGAGGACGAGCTCCTTGACCGAGGGCATACTCTTCAACAAGGTCATGAGGCTCTTCGGGGAGGCGGGGGAGTTGATAGCAGATACGCTGAGCCCGGTGCAGGCAGAGGACGCGGCGGGAAGCCCGAAGGTCGGGTCTCGAGGTCCATCCAAGCCGTACTCCGTTATATCGAGCTCCTTGAGACGGGGAAAAGTGACGATATGCTTCAGCCAGCCACGGCGCATGCCCGCGGTGCAGCCGCCGGGGGCAAGGCCGGGCGAGTCGCAGCGGCTGCACCCGTGTAATCCGATGTCCGTCAAACGTGCCGCGCTTTTGACCATCTTGGGGGACGACAGCGCATACAGGAAGTCTCCGCCGAAAAGCTCGAGCTGGGTTAATTGCGGACATGCGTCGAGGAACCATGTCAAGGCTTTGATGCTGACAGTCCGAGGCTTTCCGTCACCGGGTGTGCCCGCCTCGAAGCCGTCGATGTGCGTGCGCTCTGAGCATCCAGAGATGAGCGATGCGCGCTTTACGAGCCGCGCGAGGTGCGGTGTGAAGCGGAGTTGTCCTGCGAGAAGGAGAAAGCGTTCCGGACCCTCGACTCGTAGATCGGCGTAGAGATTGCGGCGGACTGAGCTC
This sequence comes from Mycena sp. CBHHK59/15, assembly GCA_029204085.1. NCBI lineage: Eukaryota > Fungi > Basidiomycota > Agaricomycetes > Agaricales > Mycenaceae > Mycena > Mycena sp. CBHHK59/15. The sequence continues at coordinate 12,276 of JARGXW010000602.1, forward strand.
AAGAAAGTCCGCGACACGAGAGCTAGCTTGACGAAATTCTATGTCCATGACTATAAGTGTACGTGTGAGACTTGAGGCGACCTTGCCTCAAGCACCTTGGGAAACGAGTCATAGTCGTAGTATCCATTTTCGGTGAGTTTGTCCAGGAAAACCTCGTCAACAATATTCTCTACGATGTCTTCGATGTTAGGGAAAGGCATCTATGATTTCCAGCGTTAGAGATGTGTGGGACGACATCTGTATGAACGGACGTGGATTGAGCGAACGGCACAATGGTAGCTGACTCAGACTCAATACTGTACGTACATGGAGCAACGGTCACGGTCACGGACCAGGGCGTTGCTTAAAAGCTTACAGGTCACGATGAGGCCCGTTGCCTTAAAAATATTGTGACATCTGTGAATAAAGCTTGAAAAAAAAACTCAGCTAAGATACATCCATAAAATCTCCGGGATGCCCCAAATTGATTTTATTGAGTCACAGAACTCCTCACAGAATGCCAATTTTATGGCCTAAAAAATATTCCTGGTTGCCTTTTCTGGCAACGGTCCTGGTCGCGGAGGTGGCCGTTGCCTGAAAAAGAGGCAACGGGGGTGTCACGGTGCCTTGGGGGCGTTGCTCTCCTACAAGTACATACTGTAGGGATGATGGTGGAATGGTCAAGCACTGCAAACCAAACTGGTACTCCGGTACCAACCTGAAGACCTCCGAGTTCGTGCACTTCTGTAAGCTCGATACAGTTATCCATCTCTGCTCTTTGCTTGCTGCGTGAGATCTTTTTCTTACCATGAATACAATACAATAGATAAGATCGAAAGCGAGTTCTTTTGTCATAGTTAACGATTCCTCTTCAATCGTTCGATTAATGGAGCACTAGCAGAGCCTCAGACACATACGAAGTACAAGCAAGTTTCAATAAGGACATCCCATGAACTCGTCTCCAGTCATAGTCCCAAGCTGTCGTGATCGACCACACCGAACGGTGCGCGGAGATTCTCATTATGAACGAGCTCCCCGCTTAAGCCCACCAGGCCCGGTTTATCGAGCACGAGTTTCGCGGTAACATAGCTGTCGAAGCTGCCGCCGAACGTCGGCCTGAAGCTGCGCGCCGTGATGGCGATCAGGAGGAGCAGCCAGATGCCCAGCAGGGCGTATGCGCCGGCGGCGAAGTGCCGCTCCCGCACGTACACCGCGGCGGTCCCGCGCGCGACTGCGGGATACGTTGTCTCGTTCGTGCGGGAGAGCAGGCCGATGCCGCTGACGGTGTACGACACGCCCCGCCAGAAGGCGGTCGCCATCTCGGCCAGGGACGGCTGCGAGTATAGTTGCGCGCCAGTCCCGTCACTGAGCCCGACGAAGCCCAGCGCGCGCACGATGGCGGCTTTGATCTGATCATCCGAGATGTGCGACGTGCCGGAGCCGAGATAATACGCTAATACGAAGAGCGGGTCGAGCAGCGGCTCGCCGCCCTGCGTCTCGTTGTACAAGGCAGCTTCGGAGAAGGAGGTGTAGGTGCCGTCCGCGCCCGATAGCGTGGCCGTCCCTGTCGAGACTTGCGAGTCGCAGCGGATCATCCCACTGACAGAGGCTCCGGGACCGTCACCTGGGGCCAAGTTGGACGAGTTGGACGAAGTGAGGTAGATGTACGCGACGTTCGTAGACACCGCAGGGTTGGTGGAAAAGAGCGAGGCCCACGTCGAATTGCAGCAGATGCTCATGGTCAGATTGGTCGCTGACGGCGTCAGGATAGCGGAGCCCATGAAAGGCGTCTGGGGAATCTGCGTCTGGCAGTACGGCGCAAACCCGGTAAAGTCGGTGACGGGGCTGTCGATGGGTACGCATTGGCCCTTGAGGCGCAGACCCGGGAGGGTCGCCGTCTTCCCTTCGAGGTCCCCCGCAAAAAAGAAGTCCGTGGGATTGTTGTCGCGCGACGCGCCTGGGGGCAGGAAGACGCTGGTGTTGTACACGTCCGTGACCGGCAGCGCGGTCGTCCACGACCCCATGCCCGTCCCGAGCTCTGCGTACGCGTCGACGGCGCCCATGCGCACCACGGACAGCGAGTTCGGCGTGGCAGTCGTGTTCTCGAGCACCGCGATGCTCCGGATCGGGTACGCGCGCGAGAGTATGATGGGGGTGACCAGCGCCACGAGGCACGTCACGGCGCAGAGGACGAAGTGCCCGGAGGTGCGCACGCGGAGCCGCGATGCGGCGAACACGGTGGAGAGCAGCCCCACGGGGCCCTGCCACATGCGGTCCGACATCCAGAACACCTCGGCCCAGGTGTTAGGTGCGGTGCGGCGCGAGTGCAGCGCCGAGACGGAGACGCGCGCGAGGTGCATCGCGGTGACCGCGCCGTGGCCCTGCGCGAAGACCGTGAGGAGCAGGCTGGGGAGCGTGGTGTACGTCCACAGCGGCGTGAGGCTGCGTGGCCCATGCGCGACAGCGGATTCAAGCAGCCAGAGCAGGACCGCGACAAATATTATCCATATGGCGAGGAGGACGAGGGACGCCGGATAGTAGCCTAGTCTGGACTGTCTGGTTGCGGCGTTGGTTGGGCTGCCGTGTGATGGAAGCGTTGGTAGGTCTTTGAAGTCCGACGGCTGCTTTTTTAAGGCGCGATTTGGGGAAATAGGTGAGAGCGGAGGACTGTCCAGAGGCGCCTCGATGTATGGGTTGTATGGTTCGGACATGGTCTACAGTGAATTTGAGCAGGCAATTGAGCTAAGGCTGAATTAACGTACAACAGCCTCGGCCGTATTCTTCACAAACTCATAGAACGAGGTGCTTGGAGTTGGCTTCGAGTCTGCGCTTGGGGTTTTTGAACAGGGTCATACTAGTAAGTATAAGTAAAGGGACCACCTAATCATGATTTCTTGATTGATGCCATCGCTTAAGTTGGACCAAGATCATGATGGCTAGACGGGCCAGCACCAAATAAACGCGCCAAAAAAATATGCTACAATCGTGTTTGCGGAACGCACGTACAGCTGAAGAAGGAGGTTGCTTGAAGACATTCCGAGCCTTTTTGTCGTCCGGACTCACGGACTTTGCTAACTTGAGTGCTCAGGCGCTCAGGCACCGTTCGGCGCTGGAACCTTCAGGCTAGAGCACAATCAGGAACCCAAGGAAACAGACAGCCTGGGAAGAGGCGACCATAAGTACCTAGAACCCCCGAAAATACACCTGTCCGGCAAACGGATAAAAACTGCCCAAAATCCGCAAAACCCTAGGCCAGATTCGGATGAAAAGTCGGGTTTTGGACGACCAAGCCAGGCCGAATGGTCGGATGACATCTGGAGCGTGTCCAGCCATGCCAGGTCAGATTCGGATACATTTCGCAGGCCAAATGCGCAGGCAAGTTACAGGCAATGGCAAAATCAGTAATTTGCCTGGACTCTGTGGTAAAGAGCGAAAATTTGACATTTTGGACCATTTTTTGACGTGTTTCGGGGGGTTTCTGTACGCCCATGCCTGGTGTATCATCCGGATGAAAACTCGACCTGCCAGACGCCTGGGTCGATTTCGGATAAAAATCGCCCAAAAGGGGGCGCGGATAAGAAGTCAAAAAAGTCTGTGACGTGAGAGCGAATCGTCAAGGCAGTTCGAGTCGAGTCAGTGGTTGGATAACAACCGTGTGAAAATTAGGGTTCAGTGAACAACCTCCGGGGAGTTCCTGTTAGTAACAATGGTACTGAGGCGCGGGTTATTCGCTGTAGTTATGTAGTAACAGGACCCGGGATTATAGGTGAGAAGGCCTGGTTTGATTTCCGGGGTTTCGTTTTGGCAAATTTGTCAGGATTGGAACAGGGCTACCACCCAAAATTGGCCCAAAATCGTCAGGATTTCGTTCCAGACCAAAATTTTCACCCCCAAGAGGGTAATTTGAGTTTTTTTTCTCACAACTTTTGTCAGGATTGGACCAGACCTAAACGTCGTTTTGGCCGAAATTGTCAGGATTTGGACCACCCGTAAGGGCCCAAAATCCCAAAATTTTGTCAGGATTCGTATCAGGGCCCGGGATCCTGACCTATAATCCAGGGTCCTTTAGTAACAGAGCAGTTAGTAACAGTTGCTAACTTGTGAATAACGGTGGATAAATCTATTTAACAACCCCCTTTGTTGGCAACATCCGGGTTGTTTCTATTTAACACCCCCACGTGGTAAAATAAGTTTGTCACGAGTCACAAATCTTCGCTTTGACCGCGCGCGTATCAAGACATCTGCCGCTAACTTTCACTGATACAATCATTTTTACTATATCTCAGGCCAAAAGTAAGTCATGGGTGCATCCTGGCGAGATTTCAGAGGTTTTTAGTGGTCTCTACCAATTTTTTTCCCTGCCAACTGTTGGATCTTGGGCCTAATATGCCTCTATCATAGGTATAGTTAACAAAATTCAAGTACGAATGGCTCGTTGAGTGCATAGTATATTGAGTAAATTTTGGGATAATTTTCAACGTGCCTGGTGTCTCCTAGACACTGGACGCTACAACTCCTCACATGCTGTATAAGTCCGTATATCAAGGTACTCCACAAAAATTCTACTTGAATGCAGTCAGAAACTCTTTTCAAGCGCAAGAGGTCTTTAGCAAGTACACAAGTAAGTGAGCAACGACTTTGTGACAAATTTATAAATAGCTTGGGGTTGTTAAATAGAACATTTCTATTTAGCAACCCCGTTACTGTGAACAAGGGGGGTTGTTAAATAGATTTATCCAATGACGGTTATCAACAGTGTGAATTACAATTGTGGGTGAATAACTTTAGAATGCCTCGCATTGTGCTCAAAAGTCCCAATTTACCTTGGTACCTGTTCATTTCGGCCGATTTTGCGGGGGGAGGCGCCGAAAATTTGACGCGTATTGTCACCGATGTGACGAGTCCTTCCCCGAATAGTTGCCGAGTTTTTGGCAAATGCCGATTGCTCCCGCAAAAGCTCACCCGAGTTCATCGCTGTGTTTCTGGGTTATTCACATTTATTCACAGCTATTTTGTGCGGGGATTTTGTCGGTGTATTAGTAACTATTAGTAACTGTTATTGACATCATGCTAATAACTGATGTTACTAATAACATATAGCCTGAGGTTGTTCGCTGATCCCTAGCACTGAAAATAGGCATTGGCGCCAGAGGTATGAGTTTGTGTGAAGAGATGAATGTTGGCCGGGATCGGATAACGGGTTATTTTATTTAAAGCAGATCTTGAGCAGGTCAGCGATCACTCAGTACAGGCACTCCGTAAGTTGAGTTATCCAGAAGTTCAGGGAAAGCTAGTGATTCGCGGCTCAGAAGCGTTCTTCAGCCCTTCAGGTGGTAACCGGAGTTGGCCGCGAACCTTGAAGCTAGTTGAACGCTATTTAGCCTTGATTTTTTTCCCTCTTCGCCGTTGAAACTTTGAGGGCAAGTGGCATTTTTATTTGTTCCGTTCCGGTTTCGGACCAATTATTGCTTGCCCTTCTCCGTCGTCATCCCCGACGACGACAACGACGACGAGCTCGTCGCTGCTCCCTGTCTGCCATGTCGCAACAGAGCCAGCTACCTCCCGTCCCGGGCTCTCCCCCCAACTCTAGCGGCGTCCGCCGCCATCATACCATCTCGGCGTCGTCGCGCACAGCCCGTGCGACGGCGATCTCTGAGGAGACGGCCCAGGATCAGCAGAACTGGAGCGAGGATGAGGTCGTTGGCGAGGATTGGGTCGGAGGCGTGGGTGCTGTGGGCGAGAAATCAAGCCTTCACCGGCAAAGCTCACTTCCTACACGATACCACCGGGGTAGGCCGATACCTCATCCGATTTGCCCTGTACTCACCCCGATACCAGCCTTCCAGCCCCAGGCCTCGGGGCTGTCTAGGTCCGGCAGTCTCACACCCAATACCAAGAATAGTCTGACCGCCATCGCCGGTCACGAAGGCGATGAGGACGATTGGGAAAACGACATCGACGCCTACGCTGCACAAGAGGTATTTTACTCGTAGACTTGTATTGCTATGCCTAACATGACCCAGCAACCCGCCCAGGAACAAATGGACCCGAACGATCCCAATTCGCCGCTTTCCCCGCACGACCCATCACCTCCAACGGCGGCCTCGGGCGTGCGACGCCACCAGTCACTGACCTACGGCGCAGCCGCACGCCAGGCCCAGAAAATACCCGCGGCGAGTCTCAGACGTTCCGGCACGCTCCAGACGCCTGTTCCCGTCCACCCGGTGACCCCACCGGAGCCGCCTGCAGACGATGAGGACGAGTCCCCGTACGCAGACGACCCCGCCGCGTATGATGAGTCCGAGTACTACGCCAGAAACCAGGGGCCCGCGAGCCCCATGGGCCGCCTCTCGCCCTGGACGCCCAACAGCGGCAGTGCGGGTGATTGGCGCGCGCCAAACACCGCTTTTTCCTCAGGCAGCGGCGGCAGCATCGACGACGTGCAGCGCGCGCTGTCCGCGCTCGAGCTGGGCAGCGGCGGCGGCGGTTCGTACGGGACTGCCGGTGGCCAGAGCGCGCACCCACCACGGTTCAACCCGACGCACCCGCCGCCCGCCCAGGCGCCCGGTATGCGTGGCGGGAACGGAAATGGTAATGGCAACGGTAATGGCAATGGTAACGGGAACGGGAACGGCGGGCGCAAGCTGCAGCTCGTGACGGACTTTGACGGCCGCAAGACGCCGCTAGGTCAGACTGCCAGCGGGCCCGCGAGCGCGAGCGCGGTGTACGTCCTCCAGCAGGCGCAGCAGCAACAGCAACAGTACATCCAGCAGCAGCAGCAACAGCAGCAGCAACAGGGCGGCGACCGCGCGCAGACCGTGCCCGGTGGCGCGGGCTGGGACCAGAAGGACCGTGTGTTGGGGTTGCGGACGTCCAACCCCAACCTGCAGTACGGCTATCAGCAGCAACAGGCGGCCAAGGGCGTGCCCGGCGTTCCTGTGCCGAACATCCCACAGCAGTACCTCGCGCAGCAGCAGCAGCAGCAGCAGCAGCAGCGCGGAGCGGCGGGTGGCAGCGGACAGACGCCGACCCAGGGCTTCGTGAATACGCCCGTCGACGTGCCGTCGCTGATCGCCACCAAGGGGTACAACCCCGCGAACTTCGACATTCGGCCGTCCTTTGTAAGCTCCCTTTTGCCACTTGCGCTGCGCGCGCAGCTGACTGACCCGTCCGCCCGCAGGCGCGCTACTTTGTGATCAAGTCGTACACGGAGGACGACGTGCACAAGTCGCTGAAGTACGAGATCTGGAGCTCGACGGAGCCGGGGAACAAGCGGCTGGACAAGGCGTTTAAGGAGTGCGGCGGGCGGGGCCCGATCTACCTCTTTTTCAGTGTCAATGCGAGGTGCGTGCCCTCGCCGGTTCCGTGTCTTGCAGGCCGGCTGATCGCGGTCCTGAAGCGGCCATTTCTGCGGGATGGCGGAGATGCTGACGCCGGTGAGTGTTCTCTTCCCCGCTCAACCCCCGCTCGCTCGTTTTACCGATGCTCATTCGTCTGGCAGGTCGACTACACGCGCAGCAGCACGGTGTGGGCGTCTGACAAGTGGAAGGGCGTGTTCAAAGTGCGATGGATATTCGTGCGCGATATCCCAAATGTCAATCTCCGCCACATCAAGCTTTTGTACGTGGAGGGAGACCTCGATGCGCTTTTGGCTGACCGCATTCCCCAGGAACACCACTGAGCGCAAGCCTGTCACCAACTCGCGGGATACGCAGGAGCTGCTCGCGGAAGCGGGGCATGAGATGCTGCGCATCTTCCACACGCACCCCGCGCGTACGTCGCTCCTGCAGGACTTTGCGTTCTACGAGGCAGGTTGTTTCCTGGCGTCCACATATAACTTGCTGACATTGTTTCCCCCTCCTCAGTTGCAAGCCATGCAAAAAATGCAGGGCCCGTCGCAAGGCAGCCAGGGCACGTCGTCGCCCGGCAGCCCCACTAGCGGCGGCTCCGTGCACTCACCACAGCTCTCGCCGCCGATGCAGCACCAGCAGCCACCGCATCAGCACCCGCAGCAGCAGCAGGCGTTCGGGATGGCGCCGAACCCGAACGCGCTGGCGTACCAGATGCCGCAGATGACGCCGATGATGCAGATGCAGATGATGGGCATGGGTATGGGCATGGGCATGGGCGGCGGCATGCCGATGGGCGGCGGGTCGTTCGGCGTGCCCCAGGCGCAGGCGATGCACCAGAGCGTCATGCGGCATCCGAGCCCCGCGCCCCCCGGCGGGGGCGGAGATGGCGGGCAGGGCTTCACGAACTTTTGAGCTCGCGGGCAACCTGACCCGGCGGCGGCTGTATTCCTAGACGACGACCCGACTGACAGAACCCCAATCACTTCCACTAAAATCAACGCGCGTTTACTTGCGCCTCAATCACCGTGTACTACCATCGCCTGGCCTTTCTTTTGGTCTCCCTAAATCTCCGCATCCACCCTTTCATCTAATCCACTCCTTGGGTCCGCCCACATACCTGCCCGTCTTGTTCTCGTACGACACGTCACGTTCTCTTCTGCTGTTCTGTCTCTGCCTGCCTATCTATAGTACACGTTGCTTTTTTGGCTATTTTCTGCAGATGTTCCCCTCGCACGGACTTGTACCATGGTGGACGTGGACTCTCGACGCTATCAAATTGTACTTGTCCTAGTATCATACACGTCCGAATACTCACTCCCTCGTACATGCGACGAGTGTAAAGCTACATACATACAGCACCGGCGGGATTTCCTTTTTCTTGTATCGTTTATTATAATTCATGCCTTGTCCTTCATCGTCGTTGTGAATAGCTTGCATCGGGCCGTACCTTTTAGCAACACAGAAGTCCTTCCGCACAACTCCAATCATACTTGGATGGTGTTCCCAAACATCGAAGACATTGTCGAGAACATCGTCGACGAAGTTTTCCTGGACAAGCTCACCGAAGAAGGATATTACGACTACGATGGCCTCCCCAAGGTGCCTGCAAACTCCTCAGATCCATGTCATGGGTCCCGTATTTACAATGACTGGCATAGAACTTCGCGAAACTAGCGCTCGTGTCACGAAATTTCGTCAACGCGGTTCGCCGTAACATCTACACCGAATTGCTAGTAGATGGCCCGGAGCGCTTTCTTCTTCTGACTGGGCAGCTTCGCAGCTCACCACACCTCGCAAAACTTGTCAAGCGTGCATCGCTCAATTCAAGTTGCAATGAGCGCGCTCACATCGATGGTTTCGAGTCGGGCACACCCGGCGACGGAGAGCCTAGGACCGTGAGCATCACTGCCCTCAAATGGTTCCTCGAGGCATGTCCGCAACTGTCGAAACTCGAGCTTCATGGTGGAGACTTCCTGTATGCGCTCTCCTCCCCAAACATCGTGCAAAGCGCGGAACGGTTGACAGAGATCGGACTGCACGCGTGCAATCACCATCGCGCTTGAGGCTTGCCCATGGGGAGGGCACAAAAAGGAGTTGCCAGTTATAGATACCCCGAAGGTTTCGACGGCACTCCCAGAGACTGCACCACCAAAGACTCCTCACTGGAAATCTCAATTTGACGATGATGATGAACTTCAGGGAAATCCGGAGCATCATCGAGGTCGCGAGAAAGTGCGCTTGTTGCAAAAAATGCTTAGGGATAAAATCTTTGAGTGCAAAGATGCGGGTTCTTTTTGGCGAGTTCTGCGTGGATGGACTGATCCCCGTCCGAAACCAGTGCAAGTATCACTGGAGGAACTGACAGAGGAGTTCAAGAAGCGAATGAACGATCCAGATGAAACTCCGGCTTCATTCAACAAAGTTCAGCTGCGAATTGATGCAGAACTTTTCAAGGACATGCCTCGCATAAATGAGGATGTATCGCCGAGGAAAAGTTTCTCTCGCAGATTGACCTTGGGAGACATAGAGTGGGGAAAGCGCCATATTATGAGCCATCTCTCGACGGCAGCAGGCATTGATGATTTTTCATATGGAGACATAATGGAAATCCCAAATGATAAATTGCTGGCCTTGCTTCAGGTGATCATCGACAAGAAGATTTTTCCCTCCAAGTGGCTAGCAGCACTGGTGGCTGGAATACTCAAAGCGAGGAAGGATCCAACAATGTCAGAAAGCTATCGCCTAGTGGTGTTAGAGTGCTGTCTGTTGAAATTCTTGACTCTGCTTATTGATCGAAGAGTAAAAGAGTACACGTCCGAGGCAAAACTGATCCCGGAAACTCAAAACGGGTTTATGGCCACCTACCGCACCAATAACAACCCTTTTCTCCTGCGAGTAATGTCCGATAGGGCAGCAGCTGAAGGAAAGGTCATGTATGTCGCAGTGGTAGATCTGAAGAATGCTTTCCCAGCCGTGAATCGTAATGTCTTGTTCTTGACTTTGAATTCGATGGGTGTAGCCGGCGACATGATTGACTTGATCATGCTATTATATGACAAGTTGGAATACATGGTACGGGTCAACAAGGAACTCTCTGAAAGTTTTTTCTCCTTCTTGGGAGTTTTGACTGGAGATTCTGGCTCACCACAGTTTTGGAATCTGCTCCTTTCCAGTTTCAAGTTATACCCACTACCTGGGGATGTGACAGTGAACGGCAGGGCAATTTCAAAATTGGAGCATGCAGACGATCTTATGATTCTGTCCACCTCAGGCCATGGATTCCAGGCGAAATTGAATGGCACCACTACTCACATGGGGAATATTGGGTGTGAGATCCAGACAATGAAATGTTCGTGGGGGCCGATGGGTATCAAGCCAAAGACTCCTCAAGAATTTTTTCTCGATGGGAAACTGCTCAACGAAGCCTCGATGTTCCAGTATGTGGGTGTTTGGCATAATCTCAGTGCCAAGGACATGTACGCAGAACATCATCATGTGTACCTTGAAAAAGCGCAGAGAATGGCCAATGCCTGCCTGGCGGTTAATCGTATGGTCGGTGGACTATCGGTCTGGGATGCACGAACACTCTATATGGCCCGAGTGGACCCATACCTCATATCAGCGGCAGATATATGCCCTGATGTGGTTAAAGTTCGAAGAACGGAACGAGAGGCAGTTCAGATTCACTATCTGCGTCGAATGTTGGGCCTCACAGAGCGAAGTGTGATAGCCATTCTGTTCTCAGAAACAGGTCTGGAGCCTATATCGTATCGGCGAGTTCTACTGCTGCTCCGTAATCTGAGGTACCTTGCAGACCTCGGGGAGGAGCGGTTGGTAAAAAACGGGCTCATCGACTCATTAGACCTTGCTCGTCAATGCAGGATGTCTTGGGTGAATGATATTGTAATAGTGCTATCAGAACTGCCAATACCAGTCTACTGGAATGTTATGCCAGGTGCCGCCATTGCCGTCGAAACAATTGATGCACTGATCACAGATGTAAAACATTCCATGGAAGCATCCATTAATGCTGAACTCCATGCCTATTCACGAACACGAGACTTGCTCCCAGATCGTGTGGTTTGGGTAGATGGTAAATGGGTCCACAAAGTTATGGCCTTTAGATTGTATCTGCATGTGCGGAATAACAAGCACCGACTCGCCCTGACACATGCAGTACTCTCCGGTCATGCTCTGGCAATGGAACGAATGAGGTGGAGTGAAAGATACAAAGTACAGGTGCCCCGTAAATGGCGCCTTTGCCGATTCTGCAAAGACCACCTTGAGGATGCTACTCACGCAATGTTTATGTGCAAACATATCCCTCTTGTAGAGATCAGAGCAAAATTTTTCGAAAGATTGTTCGCCAATCACCCCGAGCTTCGCGGAGTTTACACTGACCCTGGTCCATTCTTCAAGGACCTCCTTGTAAAGGAAAAAATTGTTGGACTCCTGGGAAAATTGGCCTATGAAATATTCGAGGTCTTTTACAGTGAGCCCATGCTGGTAATCAACCCAGCACTATATACCCCCCAAAACTAAACTGTTGAAATGAAGCTATGGGCCAGCCATTCAACAGTCATATTTCTTTTATTTCTTCTTCTTTCTTTTTTCTTCGTAGTAGTTCAGCATGCGTGCCCAGAGGGACTGTTGAGTCGAAAGCGGCCAAATGATTTCTGGCTGCTGGGGATTTAAGGTCGACTCCGAGGAATTGGAGTGGGCCACCCACGAGGTTGTAACCGGCAACCTGCCTGCTCTTGTCCGAGCCAGGCCGGGATTTTCATTGGCTACCTAGATTTTCCGCCCCCCTCTTGGTAGTACGTGTGTTCTATGTATTGATGGGTGACTTTTAGCCTACAAGAGTTACGATGTCATACTTAGTAAACTGACTGTTCCAATTGTGGGACCGTGTCAGTATAATATACCTCCTCCTCCTCCTCCATCACGGGCCCCGCGCCTCCGCCAGTGACGTCTGTGCCCCGGGGATCCACCGGGGCTGGCTCAAACATATCGTCGCCTTGCCCCATCTCAAAGAACTCGATCTCAGTGACTTCGCGATCGGTGGACCCCACGACCCGACCGTTGGAATTCCGCGCGCATCCTCCGTCTGCACTGGCCTCAGCATATCCACTATGAACTCCTCCACTTCCCCTCAGAGCCTCGCGAACTTGCTGCGCAGCATGCCCTCGCTCAAGGAGCTGGTCCTCGATGGGCTCCGGCCCATGCCAAAGGGGGCCCTCTCAGCATCGTCGCACCCACATTGACGCTCTTGACACTCACCGACTACCACTCGTACGATGAGACTAGCCCACAGCCATGGGAGGATAACACGGTGTCAAACCTGCACCACCTGGAGACGCTTGCCTTCAACGGCGTCCCTGTCACCCCTGCCCTGTTGGGCATGCTACCGTCGCACATTCAGCACCTTCGTTTCTCAGGCCATGCGTTGAATCTTCTTCCCGCACCTGCAATCGCCAAATGGCTCTCCCGCGAAACCTTTCCCCTTCGTGGGATATTGAGAAAATTGGACATCGTCGGTAATCCGAGGGCAAATAGCGCCCTGCACGGGCCGAAAGCGTCAGACGCACAGGTCGCCGAGCTCGCTCGACTGTGTCATGGCCTGGGTATCGAATGGAGTCACCAGGTAGAGCAGTGGTCCTAGCGACCTAGACGCAGTGCCCCATTCCAAAGACCGCCAAACGTACAGAGCGTGTCTCCCTCATTTGCAAATTACGTGTGTCCGTCCGTCTGAGGCCTTTTTTTCCTCAAATCTCTGCCTCAAGTACGGACCCCGGCTCTTTCTGAACCGTGACCGCGCCGGAATACCTACTAGCTACCTGGACGTGGAAATTGAACTTCTCGAAGGCACAAGACAATCGAGGGATCTTCTCCAACCGTCGATGACCAGCAGCCAAACGTCCGATGCAGCCTCGGCCCTCGGGCATGAGCTGCTTGGATGAACACACGAGAAATAATTGTTTCGCTCAAACGGTTTTTCGAACTCGACACCGCATCAAAACACAGTTCAGGCAAACAAACCCCCTAATTAGCTAATTAGTAGCCTGGGCATCAAGAAGATGAACGTCGTTTTAATCCGGGGTTTAGTAGTATTCACTGTGCTACGTATACATGGGAGTAAAATACGTATATCGACAAGGAAGATCGGCGCGCGAATGTACGGGGTGTATAGGGTTGGAGGATTGAATTTGAACCAAGCGGCGTGTGCGATTACTCCGTGACCCAGACTAGATTGCGAGAAATGGGTTAGTGTGGGATTGGTTGTGAAAAGGACAAGGAAGGACAAGGAAGGAGAAGGGGAGTGAAAGAAAGAGGCACACATACAGGCGAGGGCGATGACGAAGTACAGGGAAACGAGCCTGTGTAGGAGAATCGTTCAAGTTAAACTCGGCACATATATCGATAGGCAGATGGGGGCGTACATCAGGCCTTCCATATAATTCGATTTCCCATCCCTGCACAAAAAAAATAGGAAAGGTCAGCGGGACGGCGAACAGATAGATAAGTTGGTGGGCGACGTGCTGGATGAGTGTGTTGACGAGGAAGACGGAGACGAAGAGAGTGACCGTCTGCAGGGTGGGTGCATTGCGTTGATCAGTTTTTTGTCAAGAACGAGTGTGAGATAGAATGGATGTACCTCGAAGTTGGCGAAGAATAACGTAAGCTCGTGGCCGGCACTATGGTTTTAATCAAAACGTCAGCGCAGGTCGTTAGCTAGCATGCATGCTACTCAGGTAACGCACATCCAGCCCACGATGACGAGCAGCGGTACAACGAATGTCGCAATTTGCTGTTGTTCGTTCAATTGAGCTCTCGCACACGCAGAAAAAAATAAACGACGAGGGGAGGGAACTGACGATAGAGCTCCCGACGCAAATGCCAATGGTCAACTCCATCTGGCCCTTCATCGCCATCCACACACTCGTCACGTGTTCCGCCGCATTTGCCTATGATAATGTAACGAACAACCGAAATTAGAATTATGGATAATAATGATGGAATGGAATTGAAGGAAAGGACGCGTACCACGATCGGCAGCAGGATCAGCCCGATGAAGGGCTTCGGGATGTGGTACCGCTTGGCGGTCTCTTCGATCGAGGCGACCACTGCAGGGAAATGAGTTAGCGTAAGGCAAAGGCAAGGGAGGCCTGTAAGGAAGACTTGCGGAAGTCGGCGCAGAACGAGGTGACGACGGTGGTGGCCAGCAGGCTAGGCAGAAAAAAGTGTTTGAAAAAAAAAGCAGATTTGAACGTCAGAGGAAAGGACGTACGCGACGCCAGCCGCGACGACGCTCATCTTCGGCGTCTCGGGCTCCTGCTCCTCCGCCTCGAAGAGATACGCGTGCGTCTTCAACTGCCCAATGCAAAATATGCGTCACACATCGACGCGGGTAGATGTAGATAACCGACTGACCTGGAAGTACAAGTACGCGACATACACCCCGAGCAGCAGCATCGCGGTCCCGCGCGAAATCACCAGCAGCCCGCTCTGGTCTATACCAGTCTCGGTCTCAGTACGCGCCATCATGGTAAAGTTGGCTGGGCCACCGTCTGCAGCCAGCATCGTGCTGTGGTACGCTGCGGGTATAACGAGTGCTGCATCATATCACGGCTGTGAGGTTGCGCGCGAACTGGAGAGTTTTTTGTGGACGCACTGATGCACGCCAGGGTCATGAGCTGCATCAACATGGGGAGATCCAGTTAGAAGCGTGGAAAAGAAGGAGAATAGAGGGGCGTAGTCGCACAGAGCTTGAACTGTGGGGCGATTACATAAGTAAGGAATGAGGAGCGAGTATGGGGGATGTGCGACTCACGCTTGGGCAGCGGTGACCTGGAAGTTGCTCTCCTTGAATTTAAAGCCCGCTAGTACAGCGCCGTGAGGGTCGTCGACACGAAAACGCAGGAGCCTGAATACCTGCGAGGAAAGAGCACCCCAGCACCAGGAGCAAATTCGACAGAATCGAGCCGAGCATCTGTGCTGCCTTAGAACGAGGAAACCGAATAAAGGGTGGGGAAGGGCGTACCGAGGTCTGGACGATGCGCAATTCGCCTGTGTAAGAGGCGTGTCAGTTGGCAGGCAAGTAAAGACCCGAAGAGCGAGCCGACCTTGGAGCAGGGCAGCGATGCCAACGATGATCTCCACGGCATTCCCGAACGACGCATTCAAGAGCCCCGCCAGCGTCTGCCCCAGCTTGGCGGACATCTGCTCCGTCGCCTCGCCGAGCAGCTGTACACACATGTCTTTGTTGAGTTGATTCCTTGCATTTTGTGGCGCACCTTGGCCAGCGGGATGATCGCGATGAAGCTGAACGAGAAGCGCAGCGCCGCGTCCAGGTCGAGGAGGTGCGCTACGATACTCAAGGGCACGAAGACGAGGAACACGTTGAGGTACGAGCTGAAGATGAAGAACTTGTAGGATTGGAGCCAGGACGGCTCGCCCTCGGCCGCGATGAGCGCCTTGACGCGGTGCGTGAACGAGGGATTGGAGGCGGATCCGTTTCCGTTGGCGTTGGGGAGAAGAGACGTCGTTTCTGACGCGGAGGCGGACATGGTGGATGGGAGAAGAGGGGAAGAAAGGTCTAAGGAATGTTAGGTATGTACCCAGAGTGCGAGGCAGTGCTTGACTTGGCATCACGATCACGTGATACCTACGAGTGTCATGAGTGATGACAAGCAGGACCGCGTTTCCGCCGTAAGCTCAGGCTAAGACAAGGCTAAGATGGAGCCAAGGCGAGGGAAAGCAGCTGCCTCAAAAACAGCATTGCCTCGAGGTAGCTAAGTCGATTTTTTTTAGGTTGGACAGAGGGCTGCTTGTCCAGTTTTCCAAGTCTCTTGAAATGATTCCAAGAACAGGGGACATGAGGAGGCGGTGTTGGCCGATCTTGGCGAAAGCAAGTCGGAAGGACCAATCCATTGGTCCACTATGCCCCACCGCCAGAATCTTTGGTGTCCTGCATTCTAGGTAAATAGCCATTTGGGTCGTGGGAGCCTGAGAATCACTTCTGGCCCAATTCTGACCACAATATAAGTGAATAATGACATCTTCCAGGCGGCCAAGTAAGCTAACAGCCTTTAGGCTTTAATAGTAAAACTGATTCAGCTGCGGATTGCGCCTGTCCGCAAACTTAGCTATAGGCGGCAGTGCCAAGGCTCGCTGCATCTTACGGCTTTAATTTTTGAGTACGGCTTGAGTACAGACCAAGACAACGACGCACATTCCTCTGCAATCCTTGATTGAGTACGTGGTATAGGTCTTTCCTGACGGATAATAATCGACAAGGTTGCAATTGAACTCGGCAAAGACTCGGAGTTACATAAAAGCCTAAGCGCAAAGGCAAAGGCTGTGCAAATGATCAATTAGGATGTCACGTGGAATTGATCGTTGTCCACCTCGCTAGTATTCTGGAGGGGCATCCCTTTCTAACTCAGTAGAATTTCTACTGGAGACCAACACCTGAGGCCTGAGGCCTGAGTACTGAGTGGCGACATTCTACTACCTCGAACCCAAAATCTACTTGTCCACCTCCTCCCCAACCACACCCTCGTCCACATCCACATCCACATTCCCCTCCACCATCACCTCCCCCTCCCCTCCCCCTCTCCCCCCACTAAGTGCTCCACCCCCCATACAGCACAATCACGCCACGCCTATCTCGCCCCACCTCCACAATCGTCACGCTCGCATTCGCGCACCCCGTACCGACCACCACGCCCTCCACGCAGCGCGCCTTCCCGCTCCCGAGCAGCGCGTCGAGCAACGTGCCGATGAGGCCCCCGTGCGTCGCCACCAGCACGTTGTACGCGGTCCGGTCGTCGCGTGGGGGTAGTGCGAGCGTGCGCTGTAGGATTGCGCGCTTCCACCACTTGACGGCGCGCGCGGCGAAGGCGCCCGTTGTTTCAAGCGTCCCTTGGACGCCCGGCGCAAACCTGACCTCGTGGTTGGCTTTCTTGCCCTGCAGGTCGCCCATGAACTGCATGCATTATCGACGTCAAAGCCCCGCTCCGGAATGTATGAATGAACACTTACACGCTCCCTCAACTCCGCCTGCTCCACAATCTCAACATCCCCCCGGTGCCCCAGGATAATCCGCGCCGTCTACTGCAAACACCCTCATCAACCAACAGACCGCATCGCGAAACGCTGCCGACGTCACCTCAAGCGCCCTCCCAAGATCACTGCTATACGCCACATCAAACTTCACACCGGCACATCTCAGCGCATCCGCAAGACGCCCCGCCTGCCGCACCCCCGCCGCATTCAGCGCCGTGTCCAGCTGCCCCTGTATTACGCCCTCCCGGTTCGCCTGCGTCTCCCCGTGCCGCACCAGATACACGCGCGCAAACGGCTGCGCGGTGCCTGCGTCTTTCATCACACCGATCTGCGCTATTGCCTTGCCGTCGAAATGCGCGGTGGTCTCTTCCAGGGTGTGTGGCCTTTAAGTATGTGATCGATGGCAAGTGTCCTGAGTGAAAGAAACCCTAACCCAAGCCCTAGTGGTACTCCGTCATCGTTGTCCCATCGCACGCGATCGTTTTGCCGTATGTATGTCCGCAAGGGCCACAATCCAGTCTTTCTAGGGCTATGGTCCTCTTGTTTCTCTCTACATATGCATGTGAACGATTTGCTTCATGGAGAGATCGGTTGTCCTAAGTATACAGCAGCGAGAGTGTTGTAGCCGATTCTACATCAATGTTTTACGGTACTTATGTGCCCCTGATGAGTGTTGTACTAACTTGTAGCATGCAAGTTTCACCTCCATGCTGAAATTTGGTGATTTGATTTTCACGTACGCGCTTCCGATGTACCCGCACTCGGTTCCTCCTTTGATACTCATCAACTACCATGGGCAGAGATCAGAACGCCAGAGGCACCTCGATGAATCTCTTCACGACTCGAAACGGCCCAAGGAGACAGTCGTAGCGTCCCACCTGAGCCACTCTGTTGCAAGTCATGAACAGCTCGTCGAGGTGCGCACGGCTCGACCGCGCTGAATGCGCGTAGTCCACGATGTACCCCACCTTCACACCCCCATCTGCGCGTCGATCAGCGCCATCTGCGCCTCCTGCAGGGCGGCCAGCTCACCCGGGTCCGCGACGCGGCCGGCGCTGTCCAAGAACCGGGACGCGGCGCGGTCGTCCCAGAGCGTGCACACCCGGGAGCCCTCCCAGTCGACCAGCCCACCCCGGTCCGCGGCTCCGCATACGACACCAGCACATTTTTCAGCTCGAAGTCGTCGTGGAAGAGGCAGGAGCGCGGTTCGGGGAAGTCGAAGGCGTCCGCGGGCAGCGCCGTGAGCGCGCCAAGCATCCGCCGACACGTCCTCCGCGCCGCTGTTGAGGTTGGTCCAGCGTCGGCGCTCCGCGGCCCACTGTTCGCGGTCGTTGACTAGGAAGTCCAGCTCAGAGCTCACGTGCGCGACCAGGAAGTCCTTGGACGACGTGAACGGTCCGCGATGTGGGTCGCGGAGGTAGGAGACGACAGCCCACGGTCCCGCCCTCGTCAACGAGGCTCCTGATCGCGGGGAACCGCGTCTGCCAGCTGCACTTCTATCGATGCCAGCTGGGCGACCATGGACTTGCGTCCCGCGGGCGTCATTCCGTCCCAAACGCTATCGAGGGTGTCGTCGTGGATCTGTGGTTATTTGACATCAGCGGCGTGATCCTCGATACCAACGGTGCTGGCCGCCTAGTACCCACCCTTTCCATGAGCATGTATCTCGTGCCGATAGGATTCCCCTTGTCGGAACCGAAATGGTACACCTCGGGGACCGGAATCGACGTGTGCTTCTTGATGAATCGGATGGTAGCCACGCATTCGCCGTGCCGTTCATTTACTGGAACACATAACCTTAGAAGTAAAGAGGAACAAAACTTGCCTCGCTGAGAAATCTTTGGGCGACCGTCTTCTCCGAAAACCGACCCGGCTCGTCAAATTTGCTACCACCCAGGCGCGCGATAATATCTGAGATCTGAGCCGTCTTCACAGGCAACAACAAACAACTCTGAGTCCAATGCTTGTAAGAGACTGATGGCTGAAATTTGAAAACCCACCGTGTCCCTGAGCTATAGGATAGCACCTAGTACAACGCTTCTCCATGGTCAGCCCCGCCTGAGCTTGCAAGGCCGCCAGATCGAAGGACCCGACCACTCTCGGGAAGATGGCCTCGCCGCCTCGGACATCTCCAGGCGTTTTTGGAAGTGCTTCAAGGTCTTCCGCCCATGTCTTGCACTGCGCCTTCCAAGTCAGGAGCTTGGGCCCTTGCGCTCGCGACCGAATCCAGCAGTTACAGCCCAGACCTGGGAGGGCGGCCCACAGCGAAGACACAACATGCAAGGAGAAAGACAATGCTGGTCTCGTGACTCTAGCGAACGAGAGTAGATACGGGATAGGGTTAAAAATATCCTGCCAGACATGTTTCGACGGCTGTTTTTGGAGTCGGGGAGAAATGTAATTATGGGAAAGTGTTCACGTGCTCTCGTGCGTGGCTGTGCTGCTCTGCTCTCATGTCAAGCGCACCGTCGTCGAGCCCCAACGGCCCAAGCTATGGAATCAAAATCGAACGGTACGTGCTGGATTAAAATGCTGACGCCGATCTACTGACGTCTTTTTCAACAAGACTCGGAGCCCCGCTTGATTCTGGCGTGGGAGGCCTGGGACGGGAGGACTGACCAATTCGCGTACCTAGTGATGCTATGGAAAAAAGACGGGGATTTCTACCACAAAAGACATCTTTCCCGCGACTACACCACCGATGATCCAAATCTTTTCAACGACGCTATTCTCGTTCCGAGGACGTATTACACGGCCGAACCATTGCCCTAACTCACTCGGGCCTCTCAATCGCCTCAAGATCCGGCTATATATGTGAAGAAGTACAAGTCAATTAGGTATAAACCAGTGGAATTACAAAAGGAGTCGACGGGTACACCTGCGGATGACATGCTTCACGAAGCGCAGGTCTGTGAGGCTCTTATGAAGAGCAAGCATCCAAACATCTGTGAATACTTTGGTTATCTGTGCTCGGAGGATGGCCGCATGGAGGGTCTCTGTTTCAAGCGCCACGGGAAGAGTCTCTTGGACTCGGTCAGGGATAAAGAAGAGCTGGATACCGCAGTAGTCATCAAGGGAATATCGGAGGGTCTTAAACACCTTCACTCTCTTCATTATGCCCACGTCAGTTGATTTCAGTTTCCATTGTCTTTCTGACCTTGAAATCTAATTGTGCCCACAGAATGATGTTAAGCCTGACAATGTTGTCTTGGACGCGCAAGGTAATTCTGTGATCATTGATTTTGATTCGTGCCGAAAGATAGATGAATCTTTACGAGGGAAAAAAGCAGGGACACCTGGGTGGTCGAAGGAGGCGGACGTGTCGGAGCCAGGAAATGGTTTTTACGGATTGGAGAAGATTGTTCAGTGGCTGCAGACACCAGTTTAAACGGGTGATCCAGGTTTTGGATTGAGATTGTACAATAGGGGAAGTCAGAGTGGTCGATTCTGGATTGATTCACAGATCGATTCTGGCACTCGATTCAGGTATTAAGAATCGACCAGAATCAATGTTCCGACTCTGGAGTCGGAACAGTGACAGAATCATCGATTTTGATTCTGATGAAAATTTGATGCTTTGGATCATCCAAGAATCGAAATGAGAATTGATGCAAGAATCAACATAGAATCGGGCCAGTCAAAGTTGATTCGATTCTACAATGATTCTGGAAAATGAACTGAAGGTGAATCAACCTGGAATCATTCACTCTGACTTCCCCTAATAGCCATTGGAGTCTCAAATTTGAAGGAAGAAACATTGGACACCCGCAAGGCCCTTATGTCCTAGTTAAGGCTTCCAAAACGGGATCATGATTGTTCGAGTGGTGTGGAAAAAGCATCTCTCTCTTTCTTCCTTATACATGGTGCATGTGGACTGTCACCTTATTCATGGATGGAGGTCTCCAGATTGTGATGACGTCCATGTAGAATTATGCTCGGTTCAAATGGATTTTCTCTGGCAAATTGGAAACTCACTGCAATTATGATGGTGAGAAACACTAAGGACAGTCAGACCAGACAGAAATAGAACTGTAGTATATTCGAGAGCGCCAGAAATGGGTAGGTAGAAGTAGCAGACAAGATCCAAGATGCTTATGTGTAAGGAATTTATTTCCTTCACCCCACCCCTATCTATAGTTTACTATTATTAGTATACAGGGTTGCTAGACAACCCCTAATACCTATAAATACCTTAGTATCTACACTAGTTTACTGGACCTCACCTAATCTTACACTACAATAACGACTTCAACAATCTATACATTGTTCGACGTCACTTCATTCTCAGTAAGATCCAGAGGCTCTTACATTATGTAAGTAGGTGTGATGTCAGTTTGTAAGCTGCAGGTTTACACCCTCCCCCTCCATAAAAAATAGAACAAGAGGAAGAAATTACATACAACTGCTCCACGGGTGTGTTAAAAACTCTGTGGGGAAAAGCTACTGGGGCAGGGACATTTGAGAAGGTAAGAAAAAAAAATCCTGACCATCCTACTCCATCCTTGCCAACCACACATTGAGCACGTCTGCTTGAGTGACTTCTTTCCTGGGGAGCCAGTGGTCGCCCTTGGGACCATAACCTGCAAAATGGACCAGGTATTGCTTTCCATGGCCATGCGGTCATTCATCGATAATGGATTCGATGAACCACTCTTTGTTGCCGTCTTTGTTTATGATCAGGGCTGGTTCGGGAAGTTTGCCTGTGGGGAATAGTTTGTTGTTGTTTTCGATATATGGCTGCAATTCAGAGGAGTGAAAAACAGGAAAAATGTTTGGCTGGTTGGCGTGTTTAGCAATAATTGTATAAGGTCCATCACAACAAGCCATGAATTTCACGACGCGGTCATTGTTTTTCTTCATGTACACTGAGTGGCAGTGTGTGGTGGTGTGTTTCATGTGGTCCCCCACATCCAAGCTGTAATCGGGAGCATGGGATTTGTTTGCCTGTTCCGCTTGCAAGATCTTCATGGTCAAGAGATTCTCCTGGGCTTCAGTCACGTTGAGGTCGAGCCAGGCGATGATTTCCGCAGTGAGAGTTTCTTCGTTGGGACGTCCTCCTGGCCACATTTATGAGCAGGATGATTCTGGGTGAGCAGCCCATATGTAGCTGGGATCCTGAGAATTTGGTGGAAGTGTTTATGGTGTTCATCCTGTCGAGGCATATGTGTGGCAGCACACAGACCCAGCCATGTTGATTTCAGGTGACATGGTAGCAAATGGCTTGGTTTACGGTTTTGTTCGTGCATTCACTCGTGCCATTCATTTCAGGATGGAAAGCAGTAGACATTTTGAGTTTACTCCAGTAAGTTTGTGGAGCACATGCCAGAAGGCAAAGGTGAAGAGTTTGTCCCAGTCGGACACTATGTTGAGTGGGAGTCCATTTTCGCAGTACTAGTGGTTGAAGAACAGCAGCATGAGGTTGGGAACAGTAATCATTGTGTTTGTAGGTATGATTTGAATGTCGGAGCCAAGACGGTCCATGAACGTCACGATGCAGTTGAAACCCTGGTCTGGTGGAGCAGGCCAATGAAGTTGATGGCTATGGAATTGCCTTGCTGATCTGGTATTGGTAGCGGGTGCAGAGGACCCGCCTTCTTCTTTGCACGGGATTTATTCCATTGACATTCCACGCAAGAAGGGATGTATGCCTCCTCCAGGTCGCAACTCATGTTCGGCCAGTAGTTATTATGTAACGTGCCCAGGAGCTAGCATTGTTACCAACTAAGCCAAAAGGCCACTATGACAGGTTAATCTGTCATAGGCTTCCCGGACTATATATACATGAGTACACATTTCGCATGCATGTAACAGTAGTATGCATTACATAGATATTTGTAGGATTTGTCGAATCCAAAATGGCCGAGGTTATTGTGTGCAAGCTGGAATAGCATCTTGCAGAGGTTTCCGACATGCAGTACGATGAGCCAGTCACCCACATACCATAGGCACTCTGACTCTCGGAATACCAGTCTGGTGATCCCTTGCTCGCTGATTCAAGTTTATTACACCAGCTGTCTTTGTCATAACTGGCCCAGATGCTTTCAAGTATTTTTGTATCCACAGTGATTCTTAAAACCGATGTGAGTGGTGGTATGCCTACGTGCCACCTGCATGTCTGATCTGCTGATATGGCTGAAAATCAAACAAGCCTGAAATCTCGTGAAAGGCATATAATTAACATATGCTTAGCACCCTGTCCCAGTGATATACAATTAGAGTCAGAGTGAGCTCTGAGCTGCTGATTGTGTAGTAATGATGTACAAAGAGGTGTAGTGAACAAGCTGGGAGATATATATGACACTTATGAACACAGGGTCAATATATCCAACCAGGCAGTTTGCAAAGCCTAGCTGCTGTGGCTTATAACTTGGAATGAGAGCAAGTCACAAAGCAATGCTAGCTACCATCAGGAAAATCTGAAATGCTATAAAGGGTTGGTGGTGGTTATCTGGCACTCCGACGGTCTATGGTTGTATTTCAGTTAAACCTTTGACTATGGAGTCTATGCTATACTCCGGCGGTCTATAGATTTCACCTTTATCATCAGCAATGTCTATGAATACGGGTGTCAACTTTGTGGGTCTACCGCCATCTACAAGGATTATATTATGGTATAGGTGTCTATGGGGCATACATTAGGTCACAAGTTGAATTAAGTTACCAAATAGACTGGTATGCGTACAGACTCGCCCAGTTATTAACAAAGAAAGTTCTACACTCATCTAAAACATTGTCGGTCATCCACTCAGGGTTAACATCGGTGCGACCGAAGTTTGGAAAGAGCTGGCACGTCTGGCGAATGTCGGTTAGGGGTATGATAGAGGCGTTGGAAAATCCGTTGGCACATCGAGGAGGGACGGAAATTGAATACATATCATGATTGTCCTCATGCTTGGGTTTGAAAGTTGAGAACCACTCCACATATGCGAGGCAGGTCTTCGGCCAATGATCTGGTGCGAGTGTGTTATCATCCAACATCTCTGGGAGTCGAAAAAGAACTTTAACACGTCCCACTCGTGTGCCTAGACAAGAAAAGTCAGTTCACCGCTCACTCACATCAAAAGAGAAATAACTTGCCTGAGAGACCAGTCGCCTCGGCCTTCGGATCATTACGCACTATGACAGTGTCGAAACGTGGAGGAGAGGTACGATCTGCGGATCGCGGACGGGCGATAACTGTTTGGAAGTCCACGGTATTCTTTTCGTCTGTGCCTGCGCCGGGATCAAGGGATGTAGGCTCAAACTTGAAATTGTGATAAACATCAAGCCTCGTAAAAGGAAGAGTGGCGGCGTGCAGCTGAGTCGACGGAATCGAGTTACTATTGAGAAAAGCCTTCAAGGTATGAATAAATGAGTCGGTGTAATGATTTAGTTCGATCGTGGCAAGAAGCTGCTGTGGAGACTGGGGTTTTTTTGCAAGTTGAATGGCCTGGCCGGTAAAAGTGCGCACAATGGAAGGTCGTGCCAGAGGTTGCATTCTTCTCTTGACGATCCAGCCACGTTATCATCTGGGGAAATTCATCGCGTCGATTAGATGCCTGCCATCCGTTTTTAGCGAAATCTATATGAAGCCACTCGAACATTTCTGTGTTGTAGTTGTCTGTCGTCCCGAAATATTCGATAGATTCGACGTAATGAAGCAGTGAATGCAATTTAGGAATGTTGAAGTCCTCGCGAACGGTTGTGGTGATAAAAAAGTCCCGGTTGGCATGATACACATCAAGTGCCGCTCGCATGGAGGATAAGGTCCCATCGTCGTGAGTGCTGTACTGAGAGAGATAAATGAAATCTAGAATTGCGCGACAGGCTCTAATGCCTTTCGCAGGAAGTTTGCCAACGAGACACCCAAGTAGAATCCGGGCCATCGCTTTTCGTTCCATCCCGGAGACCTGGGACAACAGTGAAATGCCCTTATCGAAGTGGTGTACACCAAATGCAGGCGGGAGTGAGCGAATGCGAGCGTCAAGCTCAGCCTCAGTCATGAGACTCTGGCACCAGCCGACAAGATGTTTAAAGACCCCTTGGTAAAGTTGATGTAAGACGTCGGGTGTGAGGGAGAGGGAGACATTGGTGAGGGGAAATCCCTGCCAAAATGGACGGTGGATGGCAGCGACCTCGTGGTCCATGCAATAATCATGGAACTTATTTTCGGTTCCCATTTTCTCGCCATCCTGAATAACACCAAGTGTCCAATCTGGTGTTCGAGGGGCTCCGGGAAGGGGATCCTGTAAGTCCGCGGCGCTACGCTGACACTTCGGACAAGTACCGTATTTGCTACACCCGACCAAGCACTGCTCGGGGTAGTCGGCGACGTAGGAAGCCAGGATTGGGAATACCAAATGCACTTTTCCGTCTCCCCCGATGACTTCCATTCCGTCATTACCTGCCGCGATCAACGGTTGCAGGATAAGGTGCATAGACACATGAAAAAGCTTCTGGTTGCGTGTTTTAACCCCCTGTTTTGATAGCTCCTTGCGTATAATCTTGTCAACGGACAGGTAACCGAGCAGAATACAAGCACTTTGTGACGGCTTGCGACGGAGAGCCTTCGGAATATTTCCCAGTGTTAAATAGACTGGATAGGCCGATTTGCCACCAGAGAACTGTGTAAGTTGTGTTTTATCTGTCGTAATGATCACTGGCGCGAGTGCAGCACCGGTAGGGAGTTTGCTCTGAGTGAAATTAGAGATGTACCATTTCGGTGATGAATTAAACTTACTTGAATCGCGGTCCACCATTTTCCCGTCCACATTTCGTTATAGATGCGATTGTCCCGATCTGCATCTGAGAACACTTTCTTTGGAACGTACACAATGTCCTTCGCATGAGCCGAATTTCCGAGAAGCGACTGAATTGCAGCAAGCGGATCCCGGTACCGAATAAGATATTTATCGCTCGGGCGGTCCGGAAAGGAGAGAGTTTTCGAAGTCCATGCCTCTGCACGATCCGGTATGCTGTCAACAATTTGGTGTAGGCCTCGTATGTTGGGATACGACAGCCCGAGCTTTTCTCGAACCTATTCAAGCATTAGATTATATTCAGTCCGAGAAAATCAACGCACTCCTGGAATGTTAAGCAACCGATCGAAGGCTTTATGGCCAGGCCCATCCTTGATAACCCACTCTGCTATTCTCCAATCTAATTCAGATGCAAACGGTGCAAAAAGGTTTAGGGAATCTGACCCATCCATCTCAATGTCGCTGTCAGCATCGATTGCCAAACCGAATGAGTGTTTCCACTTGGTGTGCAGATTATCGTTCATCCGTATAACTCTGCCGGCCATAGGATGAGAATCGACAACACGACTATCATCGTCGTCGCTTAAATGATGTGTCTGGGGGGCAATTCTCGGCGCCGAAGATGGACCAGGTTGATTAGGATCGACTGGAATAAATTGAAATAAATCATCCTCCCACTGCTGGATGACTTCTGGCACAGGAATGTCTGGGGCTATGACAGGATCCGCCGGAATTTCGTCCAGAGGAGGGAGATCAGGGGATGAGGTTCTCATCGTGCGACGCTGGCCCTCAGGATTTTTCCCCTTCCGATGCCAGGCGCAGTGCTTAGAGTTAGAAAGATGGGATTCTGTCCCAGCTTTGGTCTTGAAATAACGACCGCAGGCAGGACAGTACAGTTCGTCATCGGCATAGGTGGGCATATTGGCAGGATTATTGGTGGGACTGTGGACGGTGCAGCAGTGGGCTTGTGCAATCAAAGATTGATGAGATGCAAGTGTTATCAACACCATAAAGTTGTGATCATCTCGACCACATGCACGATGAACAAATCGACTCAAAAGGATGGCTTCCCTCTGATATTGTGTCGGAAATAGCAGCGGTACACTTGAACGAGCTTACCTCCCACGCCACTTTGGGTGCCAAGGCACGCCAAGTTACGGCCAAAGATGCCCGAAAGGCACCGTCACGAAAGGCGGAGTTTCAATCATATTCTCGTCCCACACCTTTTCTTTCCATATCCCCACATTTTCTAACGCTCTTTCCTCCACCTTACTATCCTTAATCTTCTAATTCTCCATGGCCCATGCCCCCAAAGCCAAGTCGAAGAAGGGCAACTCTTCTGCCAAAAAGCCCGCAGCAGAATCCCAGCTCGAAAAACTCATCGCAAAGCAGAAGGAGATGGAAAAGGTGCTCGCTGCTGCCAATGCAAAGTGTTCATTCAAGTTCTCTGTTGTGACCTGCATTCTCATTTTTTCTGTAGTCCTAGTTAAGTGCAACAAGGAAATGCTTGATGATGATGAGGAGGAGGAGGAGGAGGAAGTCTCTCCGCCCAAAAAGAAGGTATAGATCATTCATTCCTCTTCTGCATCTCTTCAATGACACCTCCTGTCCAGTCAAAGACTTCGAAAGCGTCTGCAGCAGAGTTCGAGGAAGACGACGCCGTGGGAATGGTCGGCCTCTTGGGTATATTAATTATTCTCCCATCTCTGATCGACACTGACAATGTTACATAAGGCTCTGATCGTGTCACCCCAGGCCCGGATGTGGACGACGACAAGAGCTCTGCGGCTGGCTCCGACGACGACGATGAGAATAACATCGTGAATCATGATGAGTCCCCGGCGACTCCAATGCATGACTTGGAGGTACGTTCTCGGGGTAGTCTCACTTTCCTTCTCATTCATTGCAAGTCAGATGATCATCGACGAGCCGGCTATCAAGACCAAGAAGACTGCCCATCGGCGCATGGCTTCCCGGGGTACTGCTGCCCGCGTAACCCAATCCACCTTAAGTCCGCTGTCTGTACGTCTGGCCAATGTTGGCAGATTTGCCGCCTGTGTTGGGATCACTACCAACACCGCTTTCCCCCCCGATCATGCGGGTTTTGCTTGGAAGGCCATGTCTGAGGCTGTTGCCACATCAGAAGCACCCGAACTTGTGGAGTGTCTTGCTATGGCGGAGAAATTGGAGGAGCGCCGTGCCCAATTAGTCAATTACGTAGGACGTCTCTATTGTTTTCGATCTGTGAAGCTGATTTCATCCCACAGGCGTGGGGTGGTGCTGCCCAGCTGCGCGGCGAGGTTAAGACTATCTGCAAGAGCGCCGTGGCCCTGTACAGAATTCCTGGAGACTACTCACCCACTGAGATTGTCAAGCACATCAAGTGGCTCACGGGTAAGAAAGGCATTTTCAAGTTCGGGGGCATCGACTTGAAAGTAAGTCGTTCCACATATATTTTTGAGGCTGTATCGCTAAAATCTTTGATAAAGACTCAAACATATGATGTCCAGCAGCCCTACGGTGCTCCCTTCTACAAGGATGTCATGACAAAGCAATGGTTTGACACCGTGAAGTCTGAAGGGGTGCGAGCAGCATCGTTCCAGAGCTTTGTTGATTCGCCGGTGCCCACGGTCACCCTTGTGACAGGCGGGGTAAGTCGTGTTATATTTTTTGGCAGAGCTAACCCTTCCCCAGATGGAAAACACCTTGAAAGAGTGGGCTTCCGGTGTTCGCATTCAGATCAAGTTTACCGAAGAAGAGTTTGCACCAAGGTGCGATGAATTATTTCTTTGCCTGCAATCACTCAACACTTATGTTTAAGCTATGAGCGCCACCGGGCAGCACTGCTTAATTTGCAGACCAAGTCACCGACATGGTTTGGACAGTTCCAGCGTAATCTTTACTCCAAGATCGTGTACGTTAATATTTTCCCTTGAACCCATGACACAGTTGACTCACTTCTATCAGTTCGACATCGAACTTTCCCCATCTCAAGCGGATCATCGCTGAGCCTGAGGAGGATGAGCTCGATGGGGTTGACTTTGAGGCCCTAGAAGCAAGCACCACTGGTCAAGACAAACCCGGTACTCCACAAGCGACCGCTACCGCGGCTCCTGCCGCTGCTGAAATCACTGCATGATTTGTGCGTATTTATCATTTTCGGCTTACAGGTGATGACACTGTTCCTCAACAGCATTCATTGTATCGCAATAATCACAGTCTCTACTTTGGCCGCAACTATTCTCAACACCAAACTTAATCATTGCTGTCCTTGCAGTCTTTGCATGTTCGTCCATTCACTATGAATATCTCCTCGCGCTAACTCTCTTTAATAGGTCTATAATCTTTAGCACCCGGCCTTCCGATCTATTCAACCTTATTCCCGCATTTAATCAAGATCGCAAACATCTGTGCTGCTATATTGCCCACTGGATTTTCCATCGTGTTTCCCTATTCACGTAGTCAGTAGTTACACTGGATAATAAATGATGCTTCTTCCAATGCAATTGAGACGTTTGTCTATAAGCTGCTCTCAAACGGATGTCGACCGGCTTCAACATACGGCTGCTATGAGTACTATGACAGCTATGAGATCTATGAGGGCTATCACTATCATGGTGCTCATAGGCATCACCAGCACTATGGCTGTCTATGAAGTAAACACCGCCCCTCCACCCTGTCTATCATAGAGGGCCATTTCCTCTCATGTCTACAACAACTATTGTGGTCTTTGTGGGTCTATATTGCAACTTCAGATTTTCCTGATGACCATACCCAGGAGATGTATAATATTCAATGGGTGCACAGTATATATGGACCCAGAGGGTAAACCAAAGGTCACAACAGGCGAAAGAGTTCCTGGGATCATCTGAAGATGTTCGCAGAGCACCTTGGACTATTAATAGATCTTGCAGAGAAGGTTTGCGACAGCGACTCCCACTAGAGTTGACCAATGTGACCGTCACAGAGAAATGTGATCGTGGGATACAAGAATCAGCCAAAACTGTATCCATGGGACTGATGCTGATGCATCAGCTGGGCAACACATATACAAACAACATACATCTGGACAGGGTCCAGTGGGTTCATGGAGACATGCCCAGGCATATATAGGCCCGCGAAGTGACCCAACGGAATCATGGGAGCCAATCATACTGCTGGGATAGTTCCAGCCAGGCTTGAAGTACTGAGGCCAGGCAGACACCTCATTTCCAAGTGAGCCAGCAGGTTCACAAGGGCAATAATATAACCATAAAAAGGCATCATGGAGTCATCTGAGATGGCCAGGAGCGTACGTGGACACCCTTAGGGTGGAGCCACCAGAATTATACCCTTCCTTTGACTCATAGTTACTCGGCATGTGTATATTTAGATTTCTTGAAAGTAGTATAAAACCCCAGTAAAACCTCGCGATTCAGTAGTACATCCCCCATAGCCGAGACCTCGGTCAAAAGCTTACATAAGGACATTGGTGGCCTCTGAGCAAATTTGCAAGAGATTTGTTTAAATACATTTCTTAGTGATTGTTCTAAATTTGAAGACCTTTGATTTATTGGATATCTAAGAAAGCTTTGAAGCATCTAAGCTAAGTCTCGGGGATAGTCCCGGAGCACTCAGGAAAGGTACCTTGTGGAATTGAGACCACAGTAGGAGCTCAATCCAAGGTCTGCTGTTGGAATCAGGACTACAAAGTGTTCGGGGTCGATCCCAGAGATTGAGTTAGTCTAAGAAGTGTTTAGACATTCGTTTGAAGTGTCAGTGTGCCTTCACAAATCCAAGTTCTTCACCTGCTTAATATTGTGTGTTTGCAGAGCTACTTATTGTAGTCCCAGACTTGTTTGGAGTGTTTATTTATGAACTATAACAACACCTTGATGTTGATTTCACCTTGCCAATAAAAGAAGTTCAATCTTAACTCTAATACTTGAGTGACAAATCCATACTAAATTGAGGAAGCACTGCTAGTTGTTGTGTGGTCGTGGTAGTTGTTGTGTGTGAGTTGTGTTGGAGCATCTCTCGCATAGCAGCTATTTTCATAGCTAGAGACAAGTGCACTGTTTCACCACTCCCCCCTTTTATTTGGTATAAAATGAATCCATAAATTCATACTAACCTACAGTTTGCCTACAGTACTGCACTACTTGGATAGAATACAAGCTATTGTACAACCATACCTGCAATGTCAAGCTTGCTAACTGGCGCAGAAGCCACAACCGGGGAGATTTGTACACTAAGTTTGGATGGTGTGTGATGCAGCGTTGCACAGGGATATAGATGGGGCCAGGAGGGGTGGCATCGACAGGGTGGATAGATGGTCTGAGAAGTTGGCAAATGTCAGCTGTGACAGGATCCCAAGAATCAGAGTGTAAAAAACATACCTTGAGCATGCTTCTACTCCTTTCTGGCTGTATGCAGCAGCAGTGTGTGTGTCAGGACAGCCCAAGATGTATTGCCAATGTACTAGTTCTCAGCTCAGCATGGGATCGATGGGCATACAAGCTGGAACTCACCTGAATAACTTGCACATGTGCTGTACTCCTCAGTCTATCCTCAGGCAGGGAAGAGGACAAGAGACACAATTCCAATCAAGATAGGGTTGAACTGTTACAATGTAAGAATGAAATAATAGATGTACGAACAGGAACATACCTTTCATACAACTTCTGGGTGCGCCAATAGCAAATTATATATGCAGTCAATTTGGCTCTTGGGGTCATGAAACCCATACCAAGGACATGTATCTATGACATCAGATCAATTCAGATGCTAAAACATGTTGTCAATGTCTGTCACATAAGTTCTCGCTGTTATCTTGCTTTTGACATGTTCATGTGTGGCTGGCTAGACGGAGAGCATCGGACCCAGAGGTGCAAGATTAGCTAGAGGTAGCAGACAAGCCATGACACTGATGGAGAGAGGGGACAGCGGGAACAGTGGGAAGGGAGATGGTGGTAGGAGGCAAGGAGTGTTTAAAACTCCAACAGAGTTTCCCACTATAAGCTGTGGAATTTGCTGGCCTAGGAAAACAGTACTTTTGTGTTTTCAAGGACTGCACACCTTTACCTAGGACTGCACATTCTCAATTACAAGGTTTATTGTGAGCTCTGAATGGTTAACCAAAGCCGTTAGTGTACTAGAGACTGGACTAGCAAGAAGTGATATTCCTTTGTTGACAGCAACAGCCTAGGAGTAACATATCTGACCGAAATCCCATAACATCTTAAGCCCAGTACCAGGCAACTATCCAAGAGATGTGGAGAGACTATCATGCCAAGCTGATGTCATTCCGAGAACAACCCACGACTGACATGTTGTGGTTTGTTTGTCCTCAGCAAGTAACATGATGAGCCATGTGATGAGTCGAGGTCCAGGACCAACTGGCCCACTTATGTCCAGCAATTATAACTCTGATGTGGGTTTTACTGAGATACCATAAAGGGGTTAAACTACCTAAGAGACCTGAGACAGAAGTCGTTGGCTAGGACAACATCCTAGGCAGGAATTCCGTTATCCTAGGGACTAAATGAATAGTTCTGAGACTCATAGACTGAACACTGGAGACGTCTGGATATCCACCTAGGATTACAGGGGTGTTCAATCGTCCTCTGCTTCAACAGTTGAGGCGTGATCGACCTGTACGGCTTGACTAAAAGCCATATATACTGATTACCAACTTGCTCACTAATCCATTAATAACCCAATTAATAATACCAAGGAGGAGGATAATTGCGTACTTGTTACATGCATGCAAAATGTGTGTACTCATATATATATAGTCCAGGACACCTATGACAGATTAACCTGTCATAGTGGCCCTTTGGCTCAGTTGGTAACAATGCTAGCTCCTGGGCACGTTACATAACAGTATGACAGGTTTAAACCGGTCGCGAGTTCAAACCCTGGTGGTGGCATATTTTTCAGGCCTGGAGCACTTGATTTAATTTGTCATCATTTGAACCCGATAACATCTGGCAGGTTGATCATGTGACCTGGGGGTCTATTATGTATCATTTGGTCTTTGGAAGTGCACCTGGGGTTCCATCCCCGGTCCAGCCCATTTTGGGTTTCCATTCCATTCCGGAACATCTCAGATCCATTCTAGGATCATTCCGCACTTCAAGGGCTCAGTGCATAATTGGGGGGCACTGTTACATGCATGCGAAATGTGTGTACTCATGTATATATAGTCTGGGAAGCCTGACAGATTAACCTGTCATAGTGGCCTTTTGGCTCAGTTGGTAACAATGCTAGCTCCTGGGCACGTTACATAACAGTACTGTAATACCATGTACAATCATATATAAGGGCACACATTCCAATGGGAAGAGCAGCAGATGACACCCTGTGTAGGCTACAGCTGAATGAGTTGTGGTTCGCCTGGGGCTAGTTTAATGAACAACACCCTGCATAGGCTACAGCTGAACAAGTTGTGGTTTATCTAGGACTAGTTCTGTGCTCGAGCAAACAATACCCTATATGAGTTGCAGCTGAATAAGTTGTGGTTTACCTAGGATTAGACCAACACTCATAGTCCCAAGGGAAGCTTGCAATATAGTTTTCATTTGTGTTTTATAAATTTGGATTGGATTGGATTGGATTTGACCAATATACCCTGAGCCTGGAGAAAGATACCCTGAGCCCTGAGATCCAAACTGAGCCCTGAGACACAAACTGAGCCCTGCGAACAAACCCATTGAGCCTGGAGAATTGAACCAAACCTTGTGTCCAGAGAAACAAAGCACTTGACCCATCAATCCACAAACCCAGTCCAAAAGACCAACCCTGTGCATTAAAACTATGAACCTATGAGACCAAGTCTACTCCAAGGAGTAGATTAGTTGTCCTAGGAAACCAATCTTTGTTTCCTCAAATGACCCCTTAAAGAGCATTCTCTCTTCTGAGACCTAATACTTGGTCTTCACCCCTGAACAAACACACAGTGATACTATTAAGGAGGAGGAGTTGAGTAGTAGTGTGGAGTGTTAGTGAGAGTCAGTTAGTTCATAGCTAACTCTGCCTAGCATTCCTGCATGGTTAGCCTAGCTGCCCTAGAATCACTGTTTCACTATGCTCAAGTTAGCTGTGCACCATAACCAGTGGATTTGGCAACTTCAAAACTCCTGTGTAGAAGCAGTTCATTTTATTACTGGCCCATGTGGGTAGTGGCTTTCAGTTTTTTTAGTTCTCAAGATCTCAAACTCTATTTTGATAAATTTCAAAATCCCTAAGTGAATTTTCAAATGTTGGCAGATTTCAGCAGAAGTGAGCCAAGCTGGCAGATGGGGCAGATTGGGGCTCGGGAACGGTGTTTGTGGCCACTTATTAATAATTAATAAATGGGAAAAGAGCAAGGAAATAGAGGGGTATGTATTCTGTGGAGATCCCTACGTCCCAGGAGGAGAGACCATTGGAATCCTGCCACTTACAGAGGCAACCAGAAGTTGAGCAGATATTATCAGTTATAGCCAGACTGATGAATCAAATTTCAAATATGCATATCTTGCCAGGAATCAAGGGACTAAATAAGCTGTGATTGCTGTACACACAGTTTAGGAGAAAACTCTGTTTTCAAGTCTCGTGCAAACACTCACTGCTTTTAATCACCCTATAATGAGAATAGAACATCAGGAATAGTTCTAGTCAACAGTAAGTACAATGTATGAACAAGTAAGTAAGAGTCCAACATACCTCAGATGTGCACATAGTGACAACAACTGAGGAAAGAGGGACGCACATCACACATCCTTGAAGGGCTGGCAGTCACATGAGAATTTGGCATTTGCCGAATGATCTGTCATGTTCATTGAAATGTGTTGAAGGCCATCAGTGAGCAGCTGGAGAGCTCAACTGAAATAGGTATGATATTCAACACCCCAATCAAGCACCTGATTGGAAACAAGGTGCTTGAGGCTGCAATCATAAGGCAAATGGTGACACAATCTTTTACAAGGTATGTCATAGCCAGAGAAGCTCAGGATAGATTCTGATAGGTGACACAACTTTCTGAGCATCTAAGATCATATCATCTTAAATGGCTCCAGACTGCCAATGAAAAAAAATCAGTCACACAGATATTGGCAAGTGTGAAAGCTCTGAATAGAAAAATTGCAGCAATGAACATGCTTTAGGAGCACATTCTGTACCTGCAATTGAACTCCCCATTTCAACTCCAATTCTCACAGGGCAACAGGACACTATGCTCCCAACAGTGTTGAGAGGACACTACTAAGGAATTCCTGCAGCGCTACCCACTGCATCAGTCTTTGTCTGTACCTTTTGAACAGGTCAACATGGGATATGGGGCAAACATCTCTCATTTTGAGGGATAATTCTATTGAGGAACCTGGTTTCCAAGAGAAACCCAATCACAGAACTCCTTCAGGATATCTAATGAGAAACCCCACCGAACTTTTGGCACCACCGGCAGATGTTGAAATCACAAGATTTCATTGTACACTGGTTGCAAGTTTGCAAAAATATTTGAACACATAGATGTCCACGATATAGAGATACTTAGGGAGTGCTGTCTCACTAAGAGGTTTTTGTGGATACAGTAATTTAAACCAGCAAAATATCACAGTTTTGATGGCATCAACCCATGCCAAAGAAAGTCTCAGCAGCTTAACTGCAGTCAATAAAGCTGGTAATAATAATAAAACAGAAATAGTGTCAGCACAATGGGGCAGGCCCTCAGGAGTGTTTAATACTCTACTGAGAAGGACATGTTGATTCCTGTGGACAACATTACCTTGCCATCATTTGTCATCAGAATGTGGTTACAGAGCTTTCCTGGAGCCTTTGCCTGCATGAGAATCACATCCCTGAGTGTTAAAATACATGGGGGAGTGGAAGATTTAATTGAGAATGCAATTGCGGGCTTGGTCCGCTCGAAAGTATACCACTCCCTTTTGAGTGTCGCCAGCGTTGGTGATGGGAAACCCTGGGAAACCAGGTTTCCTAATGCCCACTATCTTTAGTAGTGGGTATTGGGGCGCTGAAATGAAAAGTTTTCATTCCATCAAATGGCCTCATTGGGACTGATCTTTCCCACAGTCTTTGTGAGGAAGTTTTGTCCCGCGATCTATTCGGATCTATTTCACGCCGGAACATTCCGGTATGTTGCAAGCACACCTAAAACGGCAATCTTTCCGCCGTGTTAAAGGAGAGGTATAAAGACAGCCTTTACACTTCCCTTTTAGCAAGGTTGAAAGGGAGACTTTCAACCTGGTTGAAAGTGTTGCGGAATGTGAGCGGGAATTTTGCCATTGGTGCGCCGTTTTCCGGGAAATTGGGGCACCAATGGCAAAATTCCCTCTCACATTACTTCGGGCGGAAAGTGCAGTTGAATGTCTCTCTTTCAGCCAGGTCAAATGAAATACATAAAAGCTGTCTTTATACCTCGCTTTTGACACGACGGAAAGATTGCTGTTTTAGGTGTGAAGATGATGACGGAATGGTCCGCGGCGAAATTCCCACGGTATAATCCGCTGGAGGGATATTCGTTCACGAGAATATGAGTTTGATTCCTGCAGTGAATTCCATATAGCATATGTCATGCAGCAAATTCTGTCCAGCAAGATACCTCCACGTCTTTTACTGGACAGATTTCCTTTGTATCTACTTAGGAGTGATTTTGTTGGATCAACTTTCCTGCAGTCGCTTCCGTGCACGAGTTTCTCCATTTCTCGCTGGAATCATTCTGCTGTATGAGTTTTCTATTTCTTCCTGAAGTGATTTCGCTCTAGCAATCTCTTTGTTTCTCCTACAGTCATTTCACTGCACAGTTTCAGCTATCTCTCTGTGATTTCACTGGATGCACATCCACCATTTAAACCTGCAGAAAAATCTCTCCAGTGATTTCCCTCCAAGGTCTCTTTGCAGTTTAGCGCTGTGTAAGCAACTTTGTGTTAAATAACATGACTTTTCTAACACTGTTATTAACATGTAAATTACATTTCTCACATCCGAGGGTCCCGGAGGCATGTAATTAATATGTGAGAAACCCTGCAAGGGTGAGCCCTGGCCACCCACTGCAGCAGTAAATAAAATGGTGCCAAGCCGACTTGCAAGAACCTTGAATTTGGGTGTTTTGCATCTTGTGCCGATATCGCCGAAACGCCGTGATGCCGATGTGACTCTGGCTTTGAAATTTTTCGCTCCCATTCTCGATTGAGTCTATGGACAAGGAAGAGGAGAACATTTCTCTGTCAACGGTGGACAAGTACACTCTCGAAGAGCTCTTATTCAACCACCCCGACCCTTACGACCTTGCCGAGTCAGATCGTCTTGATTTTGGGCCGGCGGTCACCCGTTCTAGTATGGTCTTCGCAATCACGGAGTACATCAAGTTGGACAGCACATTGGCTGAGTTGATGCAGCCAGTGAAGGATTCTCGGGCCACAAAGGTGTCGGTGGCCATGATGGACGACACCCCAGCGGGTCGTCTGGAGGACTGGGATTTTAACGACTTTCTCTTGTAGTTTCTAACATATCTAACGTGTTATTTTCGATTTTTACATGTAAATTACATGTTAGAAAAATTCCGCGCTTTGCGCAGTGACATCATGTTAGAAACCCTGTAATTTACATGGCATTGTTACAGCTATTTTGAAAATGTTAGACAATTCTCGTTTTCGTGCAAAGTTCGGGCCGCCGGGGCCATACCACAACAAATGCCAAATTTAGACGTCTTACATCACAACACCTACACAACCTCCACAAAATAACCTTCATGATGAACATTCTTAGTGAGGATATGGGGTCTTCCGGCTCGAGAGGTATCCAAACATGTTTCCCTGTGCTGCACCGTGTTTCGATGGTCCGGTAGACCATTTGCAAGCTTATGTGTGTTGCATTGCCAAGCAATTTCACGAGGGCTCATATAATTGGCCATAGACGTTATGAGCTGCTTCTGCTGGACGGGTATGTGGCGACGGTTGCCTCGAGCCATGATAAGTAAGTACTGTAGAGGAGAGTCGGAGAGACAGTGCAGGCATAGACTGCGCCAGAGCTTCCCAAAATGATAGTGCGTGGAGCCGGCTCCTCCCGGCCTGAACTTTGTTTGAAAATGAGAATTGTCTAACATTTTCAAAATAGCTGTAAATAACAAGAGGGGGGTTTTCATTCTCAGATTACTCACAAGTTCGATTTTGATTCTTACACAGTGCTATTGCAGTTATTTGCTCCAAGCATTTCTCATGATGTCAATGTAGCTATTTCGATATGATTGCTGCAACACACTTCTTCTTTCTTCTTCCAGCGAAATGTCAGTCAGTTGATTCACAAACAGAAACTTTAGTTTCTGATTGTGCTCTGAGTACCGAAAATGTCACAATTTGGCTTATATAATGATGCACTTTGTCATTTCTGCTTACCCTTACCCTCTTGCCGCACGCTCATTGATGAACAACGACGTAGCCCAATGCGAGCTGGCCGACGCGCAAGCGGCGGCCGAGCGAGCGTTGGGCCTCCTGGAGGGTGACATTTTACTTATTCTCTCACCAGATTTACTGCCTATTCTGTTTGTGCCCCGCCGCTTGCCGGCCACTCACCTTCATAAATTTGAATTATTTCTGGTATTTTATATGGCCCATTGGTTGCAGGGCAAGGATGCACGTTATTTTGGTCACATGCATAAGTGGTTGCTTAGTCATGTCAATAGTGGCTGTGTATCGACAGCTGTCACTCACTTATCATTTCTTTATAACTTACAGAGGTGAGTGTTTCTCAATCATTTCTTGGTGGAATTCCTTGCACTAACCTTTCAACAGGAACCTTAGGACCTCCCCATGAGGCTTGCAAACGAATTTTGCGAACGGCACCCAAAACGCGCTCACTGCACCGCCGCCAAATTTAGTGGTTTGGCCAAATATGGCCCGGACAAAAGTGAGTGTTTCTCACTCATTTCTCAGTGGAATCCATTGAACTGACCTTTCAACAGGAACCTTTGGACTTCCCCATGTGACCTACAAACGAATTTCGCGAATGTCATGTGAAACGTGCCCGCGGCATTGCCACCAAATCGGTGACTTGGCCACATTGGGCCGTTGTCAAAAGTTAGTACATCTCACTTATTTCTTGGCCAAATCTTTTGAAATATCCTATCAACAGCAACCTTAGGACCTCCCCATGAGGCCTACAAACGAATCACGCGAATGGAGCCCGAAACGCGCTCGCTGCGTCGCTGATAAATTTGATGGTTTGGCCTTTCACTAGGTGAGCTTTTTTTCACTTATTTCTTATTCAATTTTGCTGAACTCGTCACCAACAGACCTCTAAAACCCCTTCAAGGCCCCCCTTGGGCCCAATTCACTCCGCCCATCCTGAAG
Source organism: Mycena sp. CBHHK59/15 (assembly GCA_029204085.1). Lineage (NCBI taxonomy): Eukaryota > Fungi > Basidiomycota > Agaricomycetes > Agaricales > Mycenaceae > Mycena > Mycena sp. CBHHK59/15. The sequence goes on from JARGXW010000602.1 coordinate 51,741, forward strand.
GCGTGCATCAAGGTGGGCGCAGATTACTGTAGCACGCATCTCTGCCACGTTCTCCTCGATTTTCTTACCTTTTTTTTTTTACAGTCTGATCCTCCCACAGTGCTACATCCACCTCTCCCCCACACTCTCATTTGGTGCTTGTCACCGCACCGTTGCCCACTCGTTTGTGTGCGGCTACATGCATGGCTAGAGTCCGCGCTCTGCCGACGGAGAAGGACAATGTGGGGGATACGGGCGCCGGTACGCATCTCCGCTTCCATTCTCCTAAATTTTTCTTACCTTTTTTTATAGTGCGGGTGTGGAGTCGAGCGGGCACGGTGGAACGCGGAGCGCACACGGCGGGACTTTGCCGGAGGTTGCGCACAGTGTTCTTGCTGATTATAGCTCTGCTAACTAGCCTTAGACTTCATCTTGCAAGACCGGCGCACACAAGGCAATCGCACGGTGGAATGAGTTGTCAGACTGCAGTGCATGCCCGCTCAGATTACGCACGCGAGGGGCTTTGATATCCCGGTAAGTCCTCTCCGTGCTTTGATTATGTATCCCTGGCTGGCACGGTCTGATGTGTAGCGGTGAATACACTTGACGATGCCCCGCCGACATTTGCCCGCTTGCAGCCGTTCACGTCCCGTGGGCGTGAATCCGTGTTGCACATTGCGTGTGCGGCTACACCGGCCGCGTTCAACGACAGCAGAGGAGGATGTGGGACGGGACGGAGATGAGTACGGGAATGGGAATGGAGGTTGGGCAACACAGGTATGCATGCATATGTGCCTGCGCACTTTGCTAGATTTTTCTTGCCTTTTATGTACAGCGTGCCCCCACCCGCAACTCCGCCTCCAACTCCTCCACATTGATGGACCCGGCCATGCCACAGATCCCCTCCCGCGTCAATTGCAGCACGACACACGCGGACTCGGGATGCGGAACACGCGAGCTACCACGCATCGCCGACCTGCGGCCCGGTGCAGCCCCTCTGAACTTCCCTTCTCCACTGCGCACCGCAAGCCCTGCCTCTCCACCCAACTCCGCACCGCCAACTCAGATGCTATGCGCCCCTATCCGCAGGTACTTGCAGGCGTTCACCAGAGGCACCTTGTGTGAGACGGGGTCGCCAAGGGCCGGGCTTGAGCGTGGGCAGGGGGAACTGGCGCGGCCGCGCTCGACTCGAGGGATGCGGGCGAGTAAGTCAGCAGCAGGTGTGAACACTCTATCTGCGCCTACAAGGCTGTGTCTGCATTCACCTGCAGACAGTGTTGAGAGAATCAGTCCAATGAGCTTTGTTCCAGCTCATTGACGCGTTATTTAGACGTGTTCTTTGGCGCGACTCCCTTTCGGGGATCCCGTATCCACGTGATCGCCAGCACATCAAGGATGCGCTGGCGCCAGCGCCGCTTTCCTCAGTCGTTGTCACTTCTACGTGCACGTCTGAGGTATGGACTCTATATACTGCTCACACACTGTACTTACTATTAGGCTAGGACTCGTACTTATGTCCGTTTCTTATTAGGTACAGTTTCTTCCCAATATAGTCGTTGTCACTTCTACGTGCACGTCTGAGGACTCGTACTTATGTCCGTTTCTTATTAGACAGCAACCCAACGCACGTCTCCGTGTTCACCCACAGACACCCGTCTCCACGTTCACCTGCTGCATGCCCGGGTGTTCCCTCAACGTGGGCGTGGTGCACGGTCGAAATTCACTACAGTCTGTAAAATAGCAAAGTCAGTGAATTAAGTCGAAGATCTTCACAGAGGATGCAGCTCACAGTAATGACTTGAATATCTGAGGCCCACATTGATTTATATATTTATATTAGTAAGGGATGTGTGAGGGGGCCATGGACATGAATGATAGTGGGCTCTGCCGCGCAGCGGGCTTACTAGTACTTATAAGATAATCTATTTTGGAGGGGTTTCTCTTGAAAGCCGGGTTCCTCAATAGAATTATCCCATTCTGAGAGTCCACTACACTTTGTGCCAAATTTCCAAGGCAAAGTACAGTACAATCATCCCCTGCCGACTTTGCACAATCTTGAGCATACACAATTTTCAAACAATTTTGCATAATGGCAGATTCCAAGCAGTGGTTGGTCAGATGACAGTGGGGCCAATAATTTTTCAGCAAACTTTGATTTCTCATATTCTCTCTCAGCCCTATTGCCCAGCATGCACCATGAAAAAATTATATAGCAATCTTTGATGTACACACAAAATTTCTAAGAGATCTGTCAAGGGAAAGTGGTTAAAACACAAAAGCTGGACATCAAACTCAGTGATTTTGGTGCAAGCATACCTGTTCTGACCTGTCCCTTCGCTTCTGAGCCCGGAGTAAATTTAAGGGACCTATTTAGTGGTATGCAAATACATTTTTTGTGTCTCCAGAATATTTTAATTCGCGGTGAGCGCGGACTGACCTTCGCTACACATCAATCATCCCACAGTGACATCACCGACAGCAAAGTCCCACGGCCATACCATCAAAAGCAGAGTCCAACGGCGACACCATCAGACAAACAGCCGTTGCACCGCCACATCAGAAAATCGGTTGCACGCTCACACGGTCCGACATTTCCGTGTCACCCCAAATTCTGTATTTGCATTAATCCCCGTCTCTGTATTGTGAACCTCTAAACCGCGGCTGGGGAGGAGCCTGATGTTATTGATGGATCAGTGGCAAGTGTTGTCGAATTGAACCCCTAACCTAAAAGCCCTAGTGGTACATGTACAAGAAATGCTTGCGTGTCTTAGTCTATGCATACGATACTTTACTTTACCAACCCGAATACCAGTCTTGACAGTCCGATCCCAAACACATGTATGTACACGCACATCCCACGTCGCCAGCGAGCGACTAGCCCTATACCCCATATTGAAGAAACGAATCTAAACTTGCGTTTTCGATGATAATTACAGCACCCCGGACACGAGCAGCGCAGAGATCTCGACGACCGTGTTCCGGAAGCGGTCCTCGGGGAACCGGCTCGGCAGGTCGCGCATGGCCCGCGTGGCATGCGCCGCCTGCGCGCCGTCGAGCGGGCTGTTTTGTTGTTTCGATGCGTATATCTATAAAGAAAGGGCACGGGTGGTTGGGTTAGATTAAAGCAGGATGGGAAGGGGAAGGGGACTGACGACGTTGCCCAAAGCGACGAGGGCGCGGTACACGCTTTCTGAATCAGATTTTTCCTCTTCCAGGACCTGCGTTACGTGCATGCAAGTCAGCGAAACGAGACGCGAATAAACATAGGTATTACCCGGAATATCAGGGATACGTGCAGCGCGCGTCCTGCCGAATCCAGTGGCGTGAACAGCGTCACACACGAAACGCTAGTCGACACCGTCAATCAACATTTATCCAATTCGAGCGGACGGACGGGAAGGGAACCAGCTTACTTGACAAGCATAGTCGCCAGCGGCTTCCTCTGCGACGGCGTCAGCTCCGCATACGGCGCCTCCGCGACGGCCTTCAGCATCTGCGTAGCGCACATCACGCACACTCATCAGCACCCGCATCATCACGTATATCTCAAGCCAGCCAGCGCACCTCGCCCAGCCACGGCCCCTCCGCCGCCGCACTCCCCTCCTGCATCGCATTCGCTAATGCCCTCAAGAGGAGCATAATATTCATCTCCGCGGGCTTGCCACCAGTGGACTTGCTCCACGGCGTGCTCCACTGCGCCGCCTTGAACAGCCCCGCGAACACGCGCTCCTTGACGCCGGGCGCCTTCACCGCCTCCGGGGAGTACGCCAGCACGAGCCGCGCGAGGTCCAGCACTGACGAGGAAGGAGGTGAGGTGGCGATTCAGAGAGTTAGTAATATGAGCAATGGTACCTGGGAGCCGCAGCGACACCGGCCAGCGCTCCAGCACCTGCACGATCGCCTCGACGTGCGCGCTCCCCAGTGCGCTCGTCGGCCTTTTGCCCGCCGCGCACTTCTGTACATATGCAAACGCCTCGTCGATCGCACGGTCTTCCTCGGGATACAGCGCAAGCGAGGACGTGCTCTAGAAGTAAAGCAAAGTAACCACATATATATGAGCACACGCAGCGCAACAGGGACGCACGATTTCGTGCTGCAGCCCATCATTAAACTGATGCAGCTTCATGCGCATCTGCACCAAATTGCCCTCTTTCAGCAGCACGGGCTGCAACTAACGTTTTTGCGTCAGAACTGATCACCACCAACCAACACTGCATGCAACTCACGTTCGGAAGGATGCCCGGCGCCTTGGCTGCCGGCGCTTGGGGTGCGCCCGAGTAGCGCGATGCGCCGGTGTACGGATCCATATAGCTGCTCGCAGGCGCCTGCGCCTGTGCTGGCGGTGCGCCGGTGTATCGCGACGCGCCGGTGTATGGGTCCATGTAGCTGCTGGCAGGCGCCGCAGCGGGCGCCGGTGCAGACGCCTGGTACCGCGATGCCCCTGCAAAAGGATTACGATTACCCCATGCGACCCGTGATACGCGGAGCACTCGCCTGTGTACGGATCGACGTACTGCTCCCCACCACCCGCACCAAGCGTCTGCCCAGGCGTGCTCTTGTATATAAACTCCACGATCGTGTTGATGTGGCCCGGCGGGAGGCCGTTGCGCTCCAAAAAGCGCTGCGCCGCCGCGTGCGGGTTCTCTATCCAGTGAGTGTAAATGTGATAGAGGGAGTGGAAAGGGGGGAGATCGGGAGCGCACCAGAGACGTTATACGGCAGCTTATGCGACGGCGCGCCGTCGTCAAGCGCCACATCCCACACGTAGTCGTACTCCTGCCCCTCGAACATCTTCGCGCTCGCCTTCGCCTGCCCCGTGATCTCGCCGAGCCGTTGCCACGCGAACCCGTCCCACTAGCGCCGTGGTGAATCAGCTGGGCTGGGAGAGAGAATGAAAGCACACCTGGTGTGCCTCCGCGACATCGCCATTCAACACCGTCTTGACGTCGCCTGCTTTTTTGCCTGCACAACCAATTAGGTTGTCAAATTGGGGCGGGAAAGGAGCGCACCGGGCGAGTTCAGCGCGTCCATGCCCAATAGCTTTTGCCGGTCCACGGGCTCCACCTCGTGCGCCGCCAGCGCCTGCTGCGCGATGCCATCCTCGTACGCCTTGAGCTCCGCCGCAGGCGCCCAACGCGCCTCCGCCGCGCTGAACACGCGCACGTTCCGGTCGCTCGCGCCGCTCACGATGTCGCCGTTCGGCAGCACGGCGACGCTCCACACCGAGATCGCGGGGTGCGCGAGCACCTGCGCGCACTCACCGTCTGGCACTCGGTCAGCCCCGTCAAGTCGCGACAGGAAAGCGCGCACTCACCTTTCCAGATGCGCACGGTACGGTCCTCGCCTGCGGACACGAGGTCCCCGCCGGGGAGCACCGCGAGGCGGTAGACGAACGACGTGTGCCCTGTGAGCGTGTGCACGAGTTCGCCGCCGAGCGTCCAGACGCGTATCTCGCTATAAATAAATAAATGGACGTCACGAACGCGGGGGGCGGTAAATGGGAATAAGCGCACTTGTCTGCGCACGACGCGAAGCCGATGTCTGGGAGGAGCGCGAGCGCGCGCACGACGGCGTTGTGCCCCGTGAATGTGTTGAGCACCTTGTGCTGCTTCCACAGCTTGATCGTTTTGTCCGCGGACGCTGTGCGTCGGCATACATAGTGAGAGGACGACGCAATGGCAGGGGGTGGCGACGCACCGGTGATGAACTCGTCTTCGGCGACCGCGAGCGCGTCCCAGACGGTGTTTTCGTGCCCCTTTAACTCGTACGCGCAATTCCAGTTCTTCCACACCCGCGCAGTCCTGCCATCCCCGGCGCGTGCGTTCAAGCGGTGGATGTGAAGAGGACGCAAGAACGACTCACGAGTCCCACGAGCTGGAGATGATCGTGCCCTCTGGTGTCGTGCGCAGGCTGCACACATTATTCGTGTGGCCAAGGAGGGTGTAATCCGGGTCGTCCTTCGTCGGCTCGAGCGAAAAGACGTTTATCACACCGTTCTGGTCGCCGGTGACCGCGTAGCCTGCCCGCATCGTCGATACGCACCGTCTGACAAATCGCGCACTTACCCTTTGGCGCATCGGCCGTCGGCGGCACGTATGCGACCGCGTTGACGTATCGTGTGCTGGCGCGGAAGACCGACTCGGACGCGAACGCTGTGTCCGCCGCCCGCCAGACGATCGCGGTCGAATCTCGCGAGGCGGACAAGATGAGATCGTCGGCGGGCGCGTAGACTGCCTTTACCTGTGCCCCAAGTCAGCTAGGCAACGGATGGACGCGAGCAGAACGTGCGTCGGAGGTGTGGGCGGAGAGCGTCGCCGACAGCTTGTAAGGCATGGTAGTATACAAGTGGTATAAGAACAAAGGGCCTCTGGTACTCGTTTAAAAGTCCGCACTTAAAGTATCGAAGATCGATGCGGATGGCGAATAAAGGAAGGACCCTCGATTTAAGATACAGCCTCCGGGCATCAACAGATCGCATTGGGTGGCAGTAACTACTAGTACATAGCACGAAGAAAGCAAGAAAAAAGAAATGTGCACCACGCTAACGAGCCCAAGCAGTCGTGGTACAGAACAGTTGGGAGATACGGAGGTGTAGTCTATGCCTTGCACCATTACTTCATCTCCTGCGAGGGCCTCACGGGTGCGTTCGTTCACAGCGAGGGATCTGGCGAGAACGAGGGTTAGACCATGAGGGGATGAAGAGAAAAAGTTTCGGGCCCAACTTGCCTTTTATAGCCCCCGCTTCGGTCGTTAGGGCCGGTTCGGTTGATACCACCGAAATTGTCACCGTCTTGAGCGAGAAATCGGAGGTACTGATTTTTTTTCTGGAAATTTGTCAGGATTGGCACAGGCATAGACCAGAAAAAAATCCGAATTTTGTCAGGAAACCTGGAACAGGCCTAAAAATCGATCAAAAATTCAAAAAAAAGGCTGAATACGTGAATCGAACGCGCACCCAAATAGTGGGGTGCCGGACACGTAGAAACCATACTTGCCAAGTTCCGCACCCAAACCTGGGATCCGGTCCACCATGTCAGGATTCCTAACCAGGGGTTTCCGCCATTTTGGCGCATTTTGGTGATCTGGACCACCTGTAGAGGCCCAAAATCACGGATCTTCACCTATTATCAGGGGTCCTGAATTCGGGGGCAGCGATGCCAGAGGGTGCTGTAAGTTTTGCGGTGATATGTGATCCCGATCTCTTGCAGCACTAACATCGTGATCACAAGCGTTTGAATAAATCCAGGTTCCATGGCCGGCATGCAAGTCTAGATCCCGATGCCCGAGGAGCACGCCATGGATCCGCAACCATGACCGTAAGCTGCTCGAACTTGTGAGCAGCGAAGGGGATCCATAGATAATTAAACGAAGCCCATCCGAGTCGACGTCGACGTCGGTGCCGCCGTTGAACGTTGAACGGTGATGTGGACCCGCATCAACGCTTCAAGTTGCGTGGTCACCAAAATCGCTATGGTCGGCGATTGATCCCCGGCCAGCTCCCGCTCACTCAGTGACACGGAAACAAACCCCAACGCGCGGCACCGAGCCCGCCAGACGGCGTCGACACTTCTCCTGGGGCCAACGCGGCCATCAATCAAGTGCAGCTCGTAGCGTGACATTCCAGACTCCTCACGGCCGCTCGACACCAGGATGGCATGAGAACTGTTACTGTGCCCACGCACCAGTAATCGTACAACGATAACCAAGCGACCATAGACCTGTCAAGTGCTTTCCACAGAACAACTCGCACAAACTATCGTGGCAGACCAGTTACCGCAAAGCGAGTACATAAGTGGTGTATTAGTCTAGCTCGGATGATCAAGAAGTGTACGGACAGCTGTCGAACAGAAGTAATAATGCACCCTCTTCTCGAGTCTCGGTCCAGCCCACGCGTGCGTTCTGCGTTCTGCGACCCTAGAACCATCTTACGGCGTGCAGGGCCATCAGCGCGCGAATTCTGAGTTCATAAGTATGCGATGCAAGAAGAAAACATGAATATTGAAGAGAACATTAATATTGCAAGAGTGCATTCGAACCTCGTACAAAATGGGACAGCGTGTCGTGGGTCTAGGTGTACATCGTCATATCCATCCATCCAGTGCGTAGCATAGCAATACGACGAGCGAGAGCGCGGGCGAACGAGACCGAGACCGAGACGAGACGAGGACGAGAACGAGAACGATAGGAAGCTTGAGGGAGGGAGAACAGAAACAAGCCAGCCAGCAGCAAACACAATTCGAGTTGAAGAGCCAAGCGCGGACGGACATCCGAAACAAAGCAAGAGCCTTCGACAATCCTATTCGGCCAGATCGACAGCGGGCGCCACGGAGATCTTGATCTTCTTCTTCGGGCGCGGCGCGCCGTCACCGCCGTTCGACAGCAGGCGCTTGAGCGGGGCAGGACAGGGACGACGTCGTCCATCTGCGTGTCGTCTTGCGTTTGCGTCTGTGAGTCGTGCGCTTGCGGCGGCGGGGCGCATCGTCGAGTCGTCGGCGGCGGGCCTACCGCGTGTCTTCACGTTGGCTTTCTGCAAAACATTCCAGCGGTGAGCGCGGGAGAATCAACCGCGACGCGCACCGTCTGCGGCAGCCCAAGCAGCCGGCTCTCGACTTGGTGCTCCGGGTTGAAGTAGTCCGGTACGCGGCGGTCGCGCGCGCCGCGCGGCTGAACGCGTACCTCGCCTTCTGCACGTTCTTGCGCTGCTTGCCCTTGGCCTTGGGTTTCGCCTTGCTCCGCGAGCCTGTCTCTGCGAACCCGAGGTCATCGATCTCCGTCGTCTGTTCTATGATGAAGCCTGGACAAACGACACACGCAGGCTAGGTTGGATGGCCCCTTGAGCAGGTCAAAAGATAGGCTGACCTTGGTTCTCCAGCCGCTTGAACAGTTGGCGCGCGAGGACGTTGTCGCAGCCTAGTGCGTGTATGCCGCCATGACGATTAGGCAGCGAAAGGAATGGGAGCACTCGCCTACGAGTTTGGCGAAATCTGCGACGGTCGCAGGATTCTTCGTTTCGGCAACCTTGATAGCGCGTCTGCGCCGGAGTCAGAAAGGCGTTTCCGGTCGGTAACAAGTATGGACAGCGGACCTGAATAACGCGAGATCCTTGAATTTGGAGAGCATCTTGGGGTACAGATCTACTTTGATCAACTCCCACGAGAGATCGGCGCGGACCCGACAATCGAAGCAGATAAACTGCTCGGGGATACGACGGTCTTCATCTGAATGGAAACTATGGTTATGGGATCAGCGAAACACCCGTGACGAACATCAATCTTACCCCATACACCTGCACAAACATGAGTGATAGGGCGAGCATTCATTATGTCATGACTCACCATAAATGATACCACCGCCCACAGCCGCCTTCGCAGAAGCACAGTGATTCGTCCTCAATCTGCTGGCCACTGAGGAGCCGAAAAGCGAGCTAGCAGCAGACGTACCATGACATCGCACTCGCACTGAAGCCCCTTGTCGAGAACATCCTTCTTACTTTTCTCCTTCTTGCGCGCCTTGGGGGTGGACTGGTCTTCGATTTGATCTTCCATGGGCTCCTCTCCGAACGACTGAATGGGGTCCAGGGTTTCTGCTGGGAAGACTTGCGTTTCCATATCTGCCATACCCGAGATTTCAGCGAAGTCCTGAGGGACCTGGAAGAGAGACGCACCGAGCATTTCGCTGTCCTGCGGGAATGTCTGGTTATCGAGGGCTAGATCCTGGAGCGTCTGCGTATCGAGGTCGTTATCTTCGGCGCTTGTGGCGGGCGACATCAGATCGGACGGAGGGAGGGATGTACGGGTATCAAACAGGTCTTCGCCAGGTCCGCTCGCTGTTGACGGGGAGTGTTCACGAGAGGCGGATGGCAGCGAACGGTCTTGGCTGAAGTCAGGGATCGACTGCGTCTGCTCAATGCCCGTGTTATCGATGTTCTGCTTTGCGTTCTAGAGCTTGGTGAGGTACCGAAAACTCGAAGACAGTCTCCGGAACGTACTAGATCATGGAGACGAGTGGGGACCGCTTGGGAAACGCCTCCGAACTGCGCCTCCTCTGGGGCCATCGCAAGAGGTTCAATATCCCCGTCCTCGTTTCTCACCCCAATGGGAACGAAGCTACCGTCTGCGCTCCTGACGTAATCGGGATCGTCGTCGGCCTCTGCATCTAAATCGCTCAGCTCGACCGCGACGTCTGCGGACCAGACGATGTTCCGCGCATCGGCGTCTTTGCTCTGCTTTGCCGCCTGTTCAGCGCGAATATTCGCCTCCTCGACCGGCGTCAGCGTTGGGGGTGCAGCAAGGCGCGTCGTGGTCCCGGTAAAAGTCGCGTGGTCATTTTCTGTCGATGAAGGAAGATAGGTCGCGATCGAAGCGACGCTGAGATTGACGCTGGTATCGAGTGTTAGGAAACTCAGACTTCAAAACAATCGAAATGACGCACGAATGGTGCCCTGTATTCAGTTGGCCCACAGTCCACTTGTCGGGGACTTCGTCCAGGTCATGGGTCATGAAGAACCACTTGTCCTTCTCGGCGTCACCAGCTTGAAAATGTGGCGGCTCGTATTCTGCTGGTGTTTCGTCGGTATAAAATAGTTTGAAGGCGGCATAGCGGCGCTCTGACAATGTCTCGAACATGGACGGTTAATCCAAAAGATGGACGCACTTGGCAAAACGTCCATTTGAGTCGTAGAATGGATGAGCGTTTTCAGTAACGACTGTGAACAAGATATCAGCTCTGCCTGGACTCTTGGCAGGATGCGCTTACTTTAACGCTCTTTTTAACATCCTTGAGTGTGGGCGCTTTGCCCTTCTTCGCAGCCTGCGCGACGGGATCGGTGGCGTTGAGTGACATTTTGTCCAGATTCTCGCCGAGACTCATGATGGGAATTACGGTATTTGTGCCAGGAATCGTGTGATACTATAATACGTTTTAGTAAGGCAAGAGGGGGGAGGGATATGAAGTGGGCTACGCGGAAATTGAAAGTGTAAGCCTCGACGATACTGGCAAAGATGGACATGGTCAGCTTTCTGGAATAAGTGGATATATGCGCCATTACTTGTTCGGATCTTTGTCGTCCTTGGAAAAAGAGGGAGAAATTGAGAAATGAGGGACCCTTGATGTCTGGAAAACATACAAGATATATCGCAAAAATGAAACTGCGCAGATATCGTTTTGTAAGGCGTCGAATATACCATATTCCTGCGATTAATGTTCAAGTTTGACGACTAGAGAAACAGTTGCAACTGACCAGATAGTTCAGAATCTTGTCCGCCTCGTCGGTATAGCCCCGTGTCATTGTCTATACTCGATGGTTAGAGGTAACTCTCTCGGGTTCAAGGCAACGAAGTGACCATTATTTTGAAGCCATTGACATTTCTGCTGTTGCTTCGGTTGCTGTCTATTGATCTATTTGAATCAGAGGATTGGGAGAGTAGCGAATCTTCGGAAGTTGTGAAATGACCTGAAGCGATTTCAGAATGGCGGCGTGCGCGGAGAAATGGACCCACTATCAGTAAAATTATCACTAGGAAGTAGATCTCTGGGGACGGTCATCAACTTGGCAAGAAGGATGGGAGAGCGGACCACAAACCTCAGGAAAGTTATGCAGCCTAGACTAGCTTTTATGAGGGTCTGGATGGCCACCAAACTCTGAGCGGAGGTGGTTGAGGCTTCAGTGCGGGTGCCCTGCGCCTGCATGATAGAAACGAATGAAGCACTGCTGCACTGGAGGATGGTGGTAAAAAGAAGGAAAGAATTCAAAAGTCCGCTCTCGAGAGCACGTGAGACACGCGTCTCGCTTCGCGGTCATGTGACTGAAACTAGGAAGGTACTGTGGCAATTTGTACAAGTGTAGGAACCGGCCGCACGTAACACGCACAGGCTTAATCTCAGTATTTTTGTTTTTGACTATTATAACTAAAAGATATAAGTGGAGGTGCCCATGCCTTTGGCACAAAACAGGCACATGCTTAATCTCAGTATTCAGGTTTTGAATATTGTTTATACCCATGCCTTCAGCATGAAACACACACAGGCTTAATCTCAGTATTTCAGTTTTTGAGGTTTATTCCCCATCCCTCTGGTATGGATGACCACAACAACAGTAGCCATGTGTGACATGGAAAACCAGTGTAGGTACCCGAGCCTTTGGCATGAACACACACATGCTTAATGTCAGTATTTTAACTGCAGTAGCCACGTATGACATGGAAAACCCAGTGTAGGTGCCCATGCCTTCAGCATGAAACAGACACATGCTTAATCTCAGAATTTCAGGTTTTGAATATTATAACTAAAAATATATACATTTGGCATGAAACACATACAGGCTTAATCTCAGCATTTCTGTTTTTGAAGCTATTCCCAATTCCTTTGACATGGACAACAGCAGCAGCAATAGGCAGTGCATGCTGATGGTCGTGCATGACCTGGGAAACCCTGTGTGAGCATAAGCAAGCTGATTGCATGACCTGGAAATGGCCACAGGAAGAGAGTAGATAAATTAAAATGAGAGGTGGATTTGAAAATAGGAATATATCTGAATTTACCATGTGCAAAACAGGTAAATGGTGCCAAAAGACTCAGGCTATATATCAGGGGAACAGAGTAAATGAGACATGGATTTCAAAATAGTAATATAACAGTCTCCTCTCACGGCGGACAAGTTGATGTCATCTCCCCTTTTGACATGTGCAGTCACTGTGACTGTCATCTTGATTGTCGTGCAGACTGTCATCTTGATTGTCATGCGGACTGTCATCTATGCAAAACTGTCTGGCACCACGCCACTGTCATGGGTGATGGTCCTGTTCGGCCTGGTTCTTAACGGTCTACAGAGTGAGGGGCGATACCAGAAATTGGTAGAGAAATAGAGCCAGTAAGGTTTGACAGGTCAATAACTTTGATCAGGTCAAAATCATCGGCTATGCCGAAATCTATAGAAGTATACTTGCTCCTACTTGTTTTTGGATCACTCACGCCAACCCCAACTGATACCGCTGCAGGAAGCTCAAAGATGAGTGGCTGAGAAGAAGTGCTCTCAGCCTATGTGCGTGCAAGTATGCATAAGCTCATGAGAGTTGCCAGTGGCTTTTTGAGATCATACATGTATGCTTGGAAATATTTATTGGTCTTTCTTGCGATGGTTTCCAACAGTATTGCGATGTAACCATTTTCCAGAATGTAGTGATCCATCAGATGCCTCCCAAGTAGACCCGCGGCAATTCTTGTAGCGACAGCGACATAACTCATAGTTAGGCCTATCCTAGGGACGCGCTGTGATCTTTGCCTTCTTGCAGGGAGACGGTTGGGACATGAAAGTTCGTTGGACACAGTACGGTGTCACATCTTGCAGAGAACAATAAGGTAAATAGGACACTGTGACCCTTTCTGGAATGAGACGGTCACAGAGTGGTTTTGAGACATAACAATTATAGTATTGAATAACTCTCACTCTGCCGATGATTTTGACCTGATCAAAGTTATTGACCTGTCAAACCTTACTGGCTCTATTTCTCTACCAATTTCTGGTAATGCCCCTTGCTCTGTAGACTGTTAAGAACCAGGCTGAACGGGACCATCACCCATGACAGTGGTGTCGGTCCGGGTGCCGGACAGTTTTGCATAGATGACAGTCCTCATGACAATCAAGATGACAGTCTGCACGACAATCAAGATGACAGTCACAGTGACTGCACATGTCAAAAGGGGAGATGACATCAACTTGTCCGCCATGTCTCAAAGCAGAACCACCCTATTTGTGGACCCAGACAGTCCTTTAAAAATACGTGATTTTTCTACCATGGCTATGTGCCTGGATTGAAAGACCCTGAAACTCACCTGCCTGCCTAAAACAGGTGTCAGTATCTGGGATTACAGTCCTCAACTCCTCTTGGGAATTTTTCAGAACGAACACCTGAAAAAATGAAAACCACTGGCTTTTGGTAATATTTCGCGTTTTTCAGATTACCTAATTAAACCATTGAATAAGTGTCCCATATAAATGTTGTAGTGATTTTGAAGCTCTACAACTTTGCTCTAATGACCCTAGGGCAAATGTGGCTTTTTTTGTTCTGGCCTTCAAAACCACTGGCTTTCTGCGAATATTTGGTGTTTTCTGGCTTACATAAGCAATCTGTCGAAAGGTGGTCCATACAATGTTGTAGTGTTTTTGAAGCTCTACAACTTTGCTCTAATGACCATAGGGTGAATCTGACTTTTTTTTTTTTACGGTCGTGACATGCAGCGCTGAAGACATATCCATTCATAAATGCAATATATTGGTGTAGTCTGAAATTTGTAAAATAGAAATATGTCGAAATTTGGATTTAAAATAGTAAAACACTGGTTGAGCATTTCAATTTTTTCACCTTCTTTTTCAGTGAAAAATGTTGTTTATTTTTCAGACATTTTTCACTGAAAAAGAAGGTGAAAATTTTAAAACTTTTTCAGCACTTTCTCGATTCAAGGTGAAAAATTCGAAATAAAATAAGAAAGTGATGAAAATGTTTTGAAATTTTCACCTGCTTTTTCAGTGAAAAATGTGTGAAAAATAAATGACATTTTTCACTGAAAAAGAAGGTGAAAAAATTGAAATGCTCAACCAGTGAAATAGTAAGTATCAGGCGACATGTTATGTGACATCACATGTGATGTCACATTTCCGCTGCACTGTTTGTTGATGTCATGGTTGTGCACATATTTGATGCGAGGTTTATGATGTTACATTTGTGATGTGAGGTTTCGATAGACTCGTGAACCCGTCGGTTTTCGCAGGCTCCAGACCGAGCGGAGGATGGATGGATTTGGCAGAAAACAAACAGAGCTAACATTTTGATTGACTGATGTGGAGGGGTCACCTGCTTAACCGACTGGGCCGGCCCGTCGGACATTTGGGTGATGGATTTTTGCCCGCCAAATGAGAGGTGCGAACTCAGAAAAAAAGTGTCCAAACCTTCGAAAAAAGTGTCAAAAGTGCCTATATGAAAGATGGATAACTTTTGATTCTCTATCGAATGGGAAAAAGTTGGTTTTTCGGGGATTTTGGACCATTTGAAGGGCAGAAAAGGGGATAGAATACTATACTGTGCCTAAGAATGATATTCTGTCTGCTAGAACTCTTATTGTGCTCAGAATATATGCCGAAAGCAGGGAGGAAGTTCGCGAACACTGGTTCTTGGCATTGTCACATAGTGTCACAAGCGTTACATAGGCGTGGAGGTAAGAGTTACTCCGGCATGCGGATTGGGAAAGGAAAGGATTCGGATTTAGGATTGATGGGTGATGTGACGTAGTGACTAAGTAGTGATCCCCGCTTTTGCTCTCGTTTTCTGCTCGTTGTGTCGTGTCCCCAGTGCCCGTTAAAGCCCAGAATGCCCCCAAAGAACACGGCCAACTGGACCACACACCCTGAGGACCTTACACATGCCCTCCAATTCCTCCATGACCAGAGAAGTCGCATCGGCAATGGCAGGAATTTCGACAAAACAGTCTTCAATGAAGCTGCTAAGCATATGGCCGACAAGTGGCCACCCCAGGCCAGTGGACCGAAGACAGCAGACTCTATTATGGCCAAGTGGAAGGAGGTGCACAACAATATGGCTCAATTTATGTCAGATGATGACAAAAAGCCCCACACCAAGTACAATGCACTGCAGGAGCGAAACAACAATCAAGGCAACCCATTTGGCAGTCTCCTGGGGCTCAGATTGCGTGGGGGCATTGGGAAAGAGCGTAGATTGCCCGATAATCACTCCTATCACTACTTAGTCACTACGTCACATCACCCATCAATCCTAAATCTGAATCCTTTCCTTTCTCAATACGCGTGCCAGAGTAACTCTAAAGAATGGAGAAGAAACGGGTATAAAACTATTCATCGTCGTCCAAAACATTGCCAGACTCATCGCCCGAACCCTCGTACTCGCTGCCCTCGTCATCTCCATCAAGATACCACTCATGGACATCCATGTCCAATGCCACGTCATCTGCATTGAAGCATGTGAGGGTCGGAGACTGCGCAAAAAGGTCTTCGTCCTTGGGCTCGGGCTCGTCGTCGCTGTCGGGGATTGTTTGCAGGTCAGGTAAATCACTGTATTCATCGTCTGAGGCCGGTACAGGGGGCAGCAACTTGATGTCGGCACTAGAGGAGATGGAGTTGGAGGCCGCGGGATTGCTGTCAAGCAAAGCCGACTTCTCTTCACCTGCACCTTCTACAGCTTCCCATCGCTCTACCCCACTCCCTCGCCCTCGCCCTCGAGGTTCTCACTCAACAAATGTGATGGCATCTTCATTGTGATCATCAAATCTTTCCACACGCAACTTTCATGTGCCTGCTCAAAACCCCGGGTATGCGCCCAGCACACCAATTCGGACCACGACAATGCTGATTCCCTCTACCTACCCCGCTCCCTACTTTCCCCAGCCGTACGCCAGGGCACCGTTCTATCCACCGCATCTGAGCATGTACCTGCAGCAATCCAGTTACAATTACCCTCCTCCTCAGACTTTCCCTCCCCAATTTCCTCCTTTTTACCACTACACAAACCCTCCACATACCCCTGCTCCCCTTCAGAATAATCCCTATGCTGGCCTCAGGTCTCCCCCCTTCTCCTTCCCTTCGCCGAGCACTGTAATGCCTGTGTCACAGACTGTGACAATGTTACCGCCATCATCAAACCCTTGTTCCGACCCATTCTCACCCTCGTTCCCCCCGAATTCTGGCCAGAATACTTTTCATTTTTATGTATTATCTACCTTCTATTGGCTACCGGCAATTCCACGGGAATTTGATCGCATCACCGTGCACGTCCCAATTCGGAATCCCTGCCAAATCGTCAGTCTCCACGGATGTACCTGGTATAAATTCAACCTGGCACCCTGCCACACAGTTCTTTTCTTCTAAAATCCCTAAAATTCATTCTACATGTATTCTCCATGACAGATTTTTAATGTTCACGATGTAGAGCAAATTGTGATTTAAATGACTTGTTATTTCCACGAAAATTCCCAATCTGTTCTGGACAATACATACAAAATCATTAAAAACAGGGTTTTAGCCCGATTCCGGACCGAAATCGGGTGCGGGCGAGTGTGGGCCAGGCACATCTGGATCACCGTGATGAAGGCTCTGCAAACACAGGCAAACAAACACATCGCGCTCACCTTTTCGTCTCTTCTGCTCGCCTCCACGCGCCATCGGCCTGGAACGGCCATGGTACGCGAAGATGGATCCCTCCGCTTCTATGGGGTAAAACGAAAGCGCTCTAAGGCCCAGAAGGACCAACTTCTTGCCGTTCACGCTTCCCGGTCTTCCCTTCCCAAAATCAGTCGTGGGAGTGCAGGATATCTCACAGTTCCAGCCCTAGATCTTCAGCTCAACTGGCATATCGCAAATTCGGTCAAAGAGTCGACTAGTTCCGAAGGGACTTCCGCATCGGGAATACCGAAGGCCAAATCGGGTGCCAACGGGCGCGGGAACCAAGATACTCGGTACGGGTATCTCAGGGACACAATTTCCAGGTGTGGCCAGATTTTAGAACCCGTCGCAGTGGGCCTGAGTAGCATTGTTGAGGAAGCCGCGCCCGAAGAGGTGATTTCCGACCAAATGGAGGTTGATGATGGGGGTTTTAACAGTGAAGAGGAGTACTATGACAGGCAGAATTCATTTTGAGGTAGATACTACATGAGTTGAGGCAAATTAGGAGCAGTAGTAGCGGAGGAGAGCAAGTCGAAACACATTTGCCGTCGAATTCTCGGCAATCAGCTTACTAAGTGCACGATTTCAGAACCGCGGTTGCCGGTAGCCACTTCTATACCCTTTTCTGCTGTCTGTATGGTTCATATTTACTCAAAACACAAATTGGTCTCATTCGATAGAGAATCAAAAGTTATCCATCTTTCGTATAGGCACTTTTGACACTTTTTTCTAAGGTTGGACACTTTTTTTCTAAGTTTGCACCTCTCATTTGGCGGGCGAAAATCCATCTGCCAAAATGCTGACGGGACGGCCCAGCCGGTAATTCAGACAACAAGTTCCACAAGATCATGATGGGAATTACCGGATGGGGACGAGCCTAAGGTTTCGATGGTACGGGTAACCTCACACTTTTGATGTGGTGTTGTCAGCGTCACATGTTTGATGCGGTGTTGGCGGTGTTACACTATTGAGGCGATGACAACGGCATCACTTTTTGATGCAATGTTGGTGACATGACGGTTATGTTGTGCAGTTGATGCTGTCACATGTTTGATGGACGTGTTATTTCTCACGGGTAGCATTGTCTGTGCAAGTGCCGATAATTTACCAGCGCCGCCAATTAGTAAGCAGGGGAGTGGGGCTCTCTGAGGGCGGACAGTGCTGGGATCTCTCGGCGCTTCACGCCAGCGATTACATAAGCGAGGGAGTGGGCACTCCAATGCTCATACCGTTGGTGCTTGCACCATGGCTTATATATGTCAAGCCCCGGGAGTTGCCGGCGCTTGCGCTCGCACACAGGGGCAACGGGGAACTTGTGTGAGCGCCGGCAATGTTGCCCGCGCTTAGTGTGATGGCGCTTCGCGCCGGATTCGGACACCTTGTGGGCCGGTGACCGGTTGCTGCAGTCACATTTGTTACCTGGAGAATGCCTTTGGCATCCTCCAGCAATGCAGAAAATGCCTTTGGCATCCTCCAGCAACGCGGAAAATGCCTTTGGCATTCTCCGGCAAGTGGCGGCGCTTTGCGCCGGTCACGTGAATATCATGTTTCACGTCACCTGGTTTCCTGTCAAGTGGCTGTGCCATAGTCTCTTAATATATAGGACAAGTGTAGGTACCCGTGCCTTTGGCACGTAACACGCAATGCTTAATCTCAGAGGTTGGCGGCGCTTTGCTGTTTGAGTTACCCGTGGCGACGCTTCGCACCGTGAGCATAGGTACCCGTGCCTTCAGCACATAACATGCAATGCTTAATCTCAGAGAGAGGTTGGCAGCGCTTCGCGCCGGTGTTGACATGCCTTCGGCATGTGGTTTCCAGCATGGTCTGTCACAGCGCTTTGCGCTGCCCTTGGCATGTTGGCACTGTGGTCCCATCACACGTCACGGCGCTTTGCACCATGGGGACCTGTGCCGGTGCTTAGTGCCGTTATCTAATGACGCGTGGTGTTTGGCACATCACAGCGCTTTGCACCGTGAGATGGTGACGCGTGACGGTGCTTCGCGCTGTGAGCCGGTCACGTACATATCATGTTGTAGTCACGTGCTTTTGTCACGTGGTGGCACTGCCAGTGGCTGTGTCACTGTCTCTTTATATATAGATATAGGATATATAGGATGGTACCCGTGCCAAAGGCACGTAACACGCACAGGCTTAATCTCAGTATTTTGGTTTTTGAATATTATAACTAAAAGATATAAGTGGAGGTGCCCATGCCTTTGGCACAAAACAGGCACATGCTTAATCTCAGTATTTCAGGTTTTGAATATTATTCATACCCATGCCTTCAGCATGAAACACACACAGGCTTAATCTTAGTATTTCAGTTTTTGAAGTTTATTCCCCATCCCTCTGGTATGGATGACCACAACAGCAGTAGCCATGTGTGACATGGAAAACCCAGTGTAGGTACCCGTGCCTTTGGCATGAACACACACATGCTTAATATCAGTATTTTGATAGCGGTAGCCACGTATGACATGGAAAACCCAGTGTAGGTACCCACGCCTTCAGCATGAAACAGGCACATGGTTAATCTCAGAATTTCAGGTTTTGAATATTATAACTAAAAAATATATGTTTAGGTACCTGTGCATTTGGCACAAAACACGCACAGGCTTAATCTCAGTATTTCGGTTTTTGAAGTTTGTTCCCAATTCCTTTGACATGGACAACAGCAGCAGCAATAGGCAGTGCACGCTGATGGTCATTCATGACCTGGGAAACCCTGTGTGAGCATAAGCAAGCTGATTGCATGACCTGGAAATGGCCACAGGAAGAGAGTAGATAAATTAAAATGAGAGGTGGATTTGAAAATAGGAATATATCTGAATTTACCATGCACAAAACACATAAATGGTGCCAAAAGACTGAGGCAATATATCAGGCGAAGAGAGTAAATGAGATGTGGATTTCAAAATAGTAATATAACAGTCTCCTCTCAAAGCAGAACCACCCTATTTGAAGACCCAGACAGTCCATTAAAAATACCTGATTTTTCTGCGCTTTTACCATGGCTATGTGCCGGATTGAAAGACCCTGAAACTCACCTGCCTGCCTAAGACAGGTGTCGGTATCTGGGATTACAGTCCTGAACTCCTCTTGGGAATTTGTCAGAATGAACACCTGAAAAAATGAAAACCACTGGCTTTTGGTAATATTTCGCGTTTTTCAGATTACCTAATTAAGCCATTGAAAAGTGTCCCGTATAAATGTTGTAGTGTTTTTGAAGCTCTACAATTTGCTCTAATGACCCTAGGGCAAATGTGGCTTTTTTTGTTTGTTCTGGCCTTCAAAACTGCTGGCTTTCTGCAAATATTTGGTATTTTCTGGCTTACACTGGTTGAACATTTCAATTTTTTCACCTTCTTTTTCAGTGAAAAACACTGGTTGAACATTTCAAATTTTCACCTTCTTTTTCAGTGAAAAATGTCGTTTATTTTTCACACATTTTTCACTGAAAAGCAGGTGAAAATTTCAAAACATTTTCATCACTTTCTTATTTTATTTCGAATTTTTCACCTTGAATCGAGAAAGTGCTGAAAAAGTTTTAAAATTTTCACCTTCTTTTTCAGTGAAAATGTCTGAAAATAAAGAACATTTTCACTGAAAAAGAAGGTGAAAAATTGAAATGCTCAACCAGTGAAATGTCGTTTATTTTTCACACATTTTCACTGAAAAGCAGGTGAAATTTCAAAACATTTTCATCACTTTCTAATTTTATTTCGAATTTTTCACCTTGAATCGAGAAAGTGCTGAAATGTTTTAAAATTTCACCTTCTTTTTCAGTGAAAATGTCTGAAAATAAACAACATTTTTCACTGAAAAGAAGGTGAAAAATTGAAATGCTCAACCAGTGTTACATAAGCAATCTATTGAAAAGTGGCCATACAAATGTTGCAATGTTGGTGACATGACGGTTGTGTTGTGCAGTTGATGCTGTCACACCTTCGATGGATGTGTTATTTCTCACAGGTAGCAATGGGAACAGTGCTCTGTGCGAGCGCCGATAACTTACTGGCGCCGCCAATTAGTAAGCAGGAGAGTGGGGGTCTCCGACGCTCCCTGTGGGCAGACAGCGCTGGGATCTCTGGGTGCTTTGCACCAGCGATTACATAAGCGAGGAGTGGGCTCTCCAACGCTCATACGTTGGTGCTTTGCACCACGGCTTATATATGTTGAGCCCCGGGATTTGCAGTGCTTGCACTCGCACACGGGGAACTCGTGTGAGCGCCGGCAATGTTGCCGCGCTTAGTGTGACGGCACTTCGCGCCGGAATCGGACACCTTGTGGCCAGTGACAGGTTGCTGCAGTCACATTTGTCACCCAGAGAATGCCTTTGGCATCCTCCAGCAGCATGACGGTGCTTTGCACCGCAAGCCAGTCATGTGCAAATCACGCTGATTTCACGCTTTTTTCACGTGGTGGCAGTGTCACTGTCCCTTCATATATAGATGACTGAAACGTAACACGTAATGGAGGGGGTGTTTCGCTTCAATTTTTGCTTGCTGTAACGTCTAATGGGGAGCCGTTTCACCAAATTTCCCATTACACCACCCAAATTTTTGTAACAACCTGCCCAAAACTATGAAAATAGGGCCACAAAATCTGTTTCATTTCACCTGTAACACATAACAGAGCAGCTGTTTCTCATTTCAACCTTGTGTTTCAGTAACGTTTGAACTCTGTTTCAGTCATACAAATTGCCACAATATGCATCTGGGCACTTGCAGTGCTATTTTAAACTCCGCTCGGAGCTCAATCCAGCGCAAATGATGGCTCTTGAATTGTAACACATACTGTACCAATCTGTATGGTAGCAACCATAATACATAATGGTACCCCTCAAAAGTTGCCTAAATCTTGTAGCATAACACATAATGGAGGCTCGGTTGCTAGTCAGGATGCAGAATAAAAAATGAAATTTTATCATGTGCAAACTGGCCAAAAAAATCGAATTTCTATCTACACTGTTACAAGGTCTCATCTGCTGATTTTCCTCACTCCATGGAACTCAGACCACTATAGGTCCAGCAAAGTTCGGCCCATAGCAAGTTCCAAGTCACAGTAAAGCAGAAAGATGTTTAATTTACACAAAGTCTCGTAAATAGTGGTCTGTGAAATTACTGTATTGTTAAACCTGCATTGTCTGGTGGCTCACCATTCCAATTTGTGGCACAGTGGCATGCCACAATCAGGGGAAGAGCCTCACAATCGGAGCTATTCAGAGTTGCCTAAATTAGGCAACATAGCACCTAATTTAAGCATGGTTGCTAATGCAGAGTCAGATTTTTTCATAATGTCTCTGGGGCAGTTTCTACCATACAGATTGGTACAGTATGTGGGCTCAACCAAGGGGCAACCACCAATGTTTGCTGGCAGATGAATCCCCTTGGTAGGGGTCATGGGAAAGTTGAGCTGGACTCTTGGAGTTTCAACATTTGAGGGGGCAGAAAAATCAGAGAAAAAATAGAGGATTGTCAGAGAGTGTTCTGGAGCCTGTCCCATTTCTTTGTCTCTCCTGGATGAACTCAAAAAGGAAACAAGTAATTCAGAGTCAAGCACTGCCACCTTCCCTCAACTAGTACTCTATCAAGGGGGTTGATCTGGCTGAGAACACCAGTGGTCGCCCCTTGAGCTCAACTAGTGGAAATATGGCCTTATATCATAGAACAATTCTGTTCTGTATGAACCTGGCTAGGTAATGTTCAACATCGATTTTTTCCTGGGCTCTTCACCACTGTGAAACACTTTGTTACTGACCCTTGGGGATCTGTAGAAAAAATCTTTCTTGAACATTTCCTGCCTATTCATATCTAAATTGGATTCCCCCCTTGATTTCTGTCGATATCAGCCAGGTGTGGCTGAAATTTGGTGTCTAAAGTGTCATAAATATGGCAGGCAGAGACCAACAGGTGACCTTCCCACCCTTTCCTGAGACACAATTCTGTCAAAAGGACATGTTTTAAAATTCATCAGGAAAAAGCTCTTTTGGTAAATTTCCCGAAATTATCTTCCCACTCATAAAATTCTGACTAATTCCCCCCAATTTACCTTTATTAGCTAGGTTAGTTATATTTGTGTCTACTCCACTGAGTATCTGCCCTGTAAAATAGGCACAAGACACTCCAAGGAGTGTTTTGTTGTGGTGTAGTTCCATATCTACTTTGAAGACTCATAGAATGAGCAACCGATGAAACCACACATTTTTTGTGATGCTGGGTGGGCGACCTCAAGCACACATGATACTGGCCCTAATGTGCACGTGCAGAGAAAGTGATTGGATGACAACATGTATCAACAAACACATTTTCTTCCTTTGTTCTTCCTTTCCCCTCCTTCCGCTCCCTATGTCTTGCAACTATACAACACAAGACTGGCCCAGGTATTCGATTCAGATCCCTGGCATGTGCTAATGTCTCCCGCACAGGCAGCGACTGTTTCCTGAGTGCAAGACCCCGTCCGCAGCCTAGGCTGGTCAAGGTCGGGTGGCTGTCTGCATCAACTTTGTCTTAAGCGACGCAGACCATGGTTAGCTGTGATTGGCATGCGGACACTCACTTGTTTACTCACTGAGTCACTAGTGCACTTGCGTGACCACGCTGCGCACACTGCAGACATACAACATGTGTCAATGGGCAGCACCTGGCAGAAAGCATCTGCACACCAACCATGCCACAGCGCAGTCGGCATGCAGATCCGATGTGATTCGGGGCCGCAACACCTATGGTGCCACTCATGGGCACAGGTCGCCTGGCACATTCAGGATGAGACGGTGTGACCAACAGGCCAAGGTGTGTTCCCCAATTCGTCTCCCACTGATGTTGTCCCTACAGCTTGGCCTGGTGACGGGGTGGCATACAGAAGACCCTCTGGCTGCTGTAGTGAGGTGTGGCCGCACCGCACTCCGATGCCGGATGCAGGCGCACTCACCAACACAAGGCAGCACGGGCATGGGTCAGCACTGCAGTGACAACTTGGCATGCATGGGCGTTGGGCGGGGCTGTACCGACGAGCAGGCACATCTGTGCACTGCACTGTGCCCACACTGGATGCAGGTGCTGTCGCCCCGTGAAGACGGATTGGATGCGCCGGCAGGGCTGCACGGGGATCGATACCATTGTCCCAATGCAAGGGTACATTCTTCGGTCAAGCTCCTGCACGTGTGCTGACATCTCCCAGATAGGTGACGAGTAAGACCCCATCCACGGCCTGCACGGGCCTCTGCCAGGACATCCATGGCATGGTGTACAGCGTGACCGACCCACACATATTTGGGATGAGGCAAGGGCTGGGCTGCATGCAGACACCTGGCATTCTGTGTGATTGGTGCCCTGAAGTTGGGGTGCTATGCCTGGGGCCAATTGGCCATGCAGGCACCAGGTTTGTCTGCTCACCAACTGCGCGCGCATAGCCTCGGTGAGTCTGCCTCACTGCTCGGACACATAAATCCACTGATGACGATGCCCAGGCAGTCAGGTCTGCGCCCCCTTCTTTCCATCCTGACAACCACAATAACCACGATAGCCGACCTTGACAGCAGCGCCTATGTGTGCCACACCTCTCACCGTGCAGAGGCCCACACCCAGGTGACTTGTGCTCACCTGGCCTCTCACGCTTGAGCGCAATTCAACAGGCAGTTGCTGACCACGGTTGGGTTAGTAGTGTATTGGTATCATCATGTTCTGGTCTTTGTAGCATTTGTTGTCTAGTGCCTGTCTATAGTATGTACTCAATATATTTATTGTTTGAACCTGTCCTCATCCTGTGAATGCAATGGAATAAAATTTCAGTGGGCCAAAACACAAGCTAAGACTGACTAATTTTAAGCTAATTTAGTGCTAACTTCCAGAAACTTATAGAGGAGAGTGGCAATGTGGCTAATTGAGTTAATGTGGTAAATTAGGGTATATTTGGGCAGATTAGCTGCGAGTTAGGGATAATCCTGGCAAATTAGGAAAATAGGTAGTTCCTGATGTTGTTTGAAGGTGCCAGAGTGTACTTTATGCTATGCTAATGTACAAGAACCCAAGAGCATTTTCTGGGGGGATGGTGGAATCTTCATATATTCATTCAGGCCGTTACTTCCTACGTTTTTGCATCATTTTGGTGTCTCATAAATCATATAAACACATTTAAATTGCCCTGTAACACTCCAGAGGCTCCTAGGTATCATGGAGGGTCAATGAGCATTCAAAACCATGCTGTTGTAGAGAACAAATAATGACAAACAGCATGGCGGAGAGCAAGGAGACCCTAGCACTATATCAATCGATTAGGTCACATGAATTGGGTGACCACCCCGCTGCCAAAGCAGCCAGGTCACAGACTTGGATGACCACACAGAGGTCCAGGAGATACAGTCAATTGTGGTATATATTTTACCTTGATTGCTTCTGTACAGTCCTTCTGAAATTCTTTTTCTAGAGCTTCCTCCCATGTTGCATCTGTTCACTTTGAACCTTAATGCTTAAGGTCCTTCAGCATGATCCAGAACAGCTTTAAATGGGTTAACAATGACTTGCAGCCTTGTACCCATGCAACCTTTCCTCAGAGACTCAAGCACTGATTGCCTTTTCCATTCCTACCTGTTCATGGAGTCTTGACCTTGGACTGTGTAAACAAGAGGGGTTAGACTAGAACCTCAGCAACTCCTGTATAAGTTTTACACACCAGCTTTTGGTAACCTGATTCCACTGAAGGTTAATTCTAGAGTGTTTCTGAGTTCTCACTGAGGTTCATAAATTTACAAATACAATATCTATCTATGTCTATAAGACTTACGATGCAATATCCTTGATAGACCTAAATGAAAAATATGCAGTGATCAGATCAAAAAGGCAGTAGCTGAGAAAATGCAGAAAAGAAGGGCATAATGAAGAGTATAATTTGGCCACATGCTGAGTAGAGTATGAAGTCCTTTCAACAATGCAGTGAGATCAGCAAGGGCTCCGTTCGGCTCCTCCTGCTTGAAGTATATCCCAGGGTTGGCCAGCCTGCTCTGCAAAATTGGGGAAGGATACAAGGGATGGTGGTGAGTGTTGATGGTGCAATGGAGATGGTCCTTAGTATGGTCGATGAAGGCGAATGTGTTTGAGCAAATGGAGAAAGTTCAATCAAGAGTGAGATGTCAGGACACACATCAAAGGACTGGTGGAACAGAGGGTACAGCATGGTGGTGTAACAAGCCATTGATGTCAGCATGGCACTGCAGAGGCAATACTATGCATGCCTGAGCTGCAGCACTATTGAACATAGCTACTGGAATGTAGCTGCTAGAACTGTGGCGCTACAGCAAGGACCTGCAACAGAGGGAAGATGAAGCTAGTTGACAACAGCCTATGCCTCATTCAGAATCAGGGCAACCCAAAAACTGTGCAATGAAAAGAGACAATAAAGGCAAATGAGGTGTGGATGAACAGGCTTCATGGCAGGTAGGTGTGTGTCAGGAAGACGGAAGCAGAATGGACATAGAATTGCTGGTGGTAACAATGGCATGGTCACAGAGTTGCAGTCAAAGTGTCAGGGATGGCAAAACAGATATTTGTATGGCAATTGGTGTGTTCTAACTTCACATGGGAGTTCCAAAGGGTACTGGATGATGAACTATCAATGAAACAGAGTGCCTAAACTCTGTGATGCCAGAACAGTGACCTGCCAACATATTTTATAGATGCAACAGCCTCAAAGTCATTTAGGCATTCACAAATCCTGAGGGTACTCAGGTGTTGAAATTATTCCAGACTGGACTGGAATGGGTTGCAAGTGGGATCAAGAAGATCTGACACACCCACACATTGGAAGGGCAGCACATAAAGATCTAAGGTGGCACATGTGCCACTTTTGTGCCATCAATGTGCCATATCACAGAACATGCATAACATAATTCCGGTGGCTCCACCCTAGGAGTGTCCACATACATTCCTGGCCGTCTCAGATGACTCTGCAATGCCTTTTTATGGTTATATTATTGCCCTCATGAACCTGCCGGCTCTCTTGGCATGAGGTGTCTGTCTGGCCATGGTACTTTGGGCCTTGCTGGAACTATTCCAGCAGATGATTGGCTCCTGGGATTCTGTCAAGTCACTTCATGGGCCTAGGTATGCTATGCATGTCTCTGCAAACCCACTGGACACCGTGTCCAGATGTATGTTGTTGTATATGTGTTGCCAGGCTGACATGTCAGCATCAGTCCCATGGATCATGTTTCTCTGTAATGGTCATGTTGGCCAACTCTATCAGGAGTTGCTGTCGCAAACCTCTCCACGAGATTTATTAATAGCCCAAGGCACTCCATGAACATCTTCAGATGATCCTGGGAACCCTTTCATTTGTTGCAACCTTTGGTCTACCCTCTGGGTCCATAGATACTGTGTGCCCGTTGAATATTATACATTTCCTGGGTATGGTAGCTAGTGTTGCTGTGTGACTTGCCCTCATTCTGAGTTATAAGCCACAGCAGCTAGACTTCTCGAAGTGCCTGGTTGGATATATTGACCCCTGTGTTCATAAGTGTCGTATACATTTCCCAGCTTGTTCACTACACCTCTTCGTGCATCATTACTACATGCATGTGGCAACAGCCATGGCACTTGACATCAACAGGCCTCCATGGCAGTTTGGAGGCACTAATGATGGCAGTACTAAGGGCATTGCATGTAGCACTTTATTTTTTGATTGATTAGATTAGATATTGTATCAGTGCATAGCATGTGATTCACACTTCTATGATTTTGTGCAAGTAATTACACTTAAGATTCATTCTGTTATTATATTGGCTAACAAATCAGGTGCATAAGTCCTGCACTCCAGGCCACCACCCAGGGGATGATGAGGACAAGGGGTGGGCCACCAGAAAGGGATATTACAATAGTACGAGTGTGTGAGAATGCAAGGGGTAGTGTTGTGGATGGCTCTGTCTGCAATCAACAATATAGACAACCAGTCACAAGTATTGGTTACTTAATGCATCAGATCAAAATGTGGTGTGATCACTGCCATCAGAGTGCCTCAACAAGTGCCATGAAGGCACACCAAAATCACCTGCCACGGCCTTTGTCACCTGTGACACAATCAGCAGCTTGGAGCTCACTCTGACTCTAATTGTATGTCACTGGGACATGGTGCTGAGCATAGGTTAATTATAGGCTTTTTGCAAGATTTCAGGCTTGTTTTATTTTCAGCCATATCACCAGCAAGCTGGTCTATCTCAGAGAGAGGCTTGGGACAAACTGAATCAAACAGTGGACATCTTGTAACAAACACTGGTTGAGCATTTCAATTTTTTCACCTTCTTTTTCAGTGAAAAATGTTGTTTATTTTTCAGACATTTTTCACTGAAAAAGAAGGTGAAAATTTTAAAACTTTTTCAGCACTTTCTCAATTCAAGGTGAAAAATTCGAAATAAAATAAGAAAGTGATGAAAATGTTTTGAAATTTTCACCTGCTTTTTCAGTGGAAAATGTGTGAAAAATAAACGACATTTTTCACTGAAAAAGAAGGTGAAAATTTTGAAATGTTCAACCAGTGAAACTTTCTACTATTGCAACACACATTGGTGAAAATTCTTCAGTGACAATATTTTACCTAATAAACCATTAAATGTCCTGAATAACTTCCAGTAATATTCAGAGCTGAGGAAAGTAAAATATACCAGAGCCTTCTTGCCATCAATGCTGTGTGAAGTGAGTTGCATATGGTGTCAAACTTCCTCATGTTTATGGTTTTTATGGACTCTCATCATAAAGGTGATAGTAAGAATGATATGTGCCAACTCAGAATTTTGAATTATGCTGCAATCTTATCTAGACAGAAATGCTCAGTACACTGGTTGAACATTTCAAAATTTTCACCTTCTTTTTCAGTGAAAAATGTCATTTATTTTTCACACATTTTTCACTGAAAAAGCAGGTGAAAATTTCAAAACATTTTCATCACTTTCTTATTTTATTTCGAATTTTTCACCTTGAATTGAGAAAGTGCTGAAAAAGTTTTAAAATTTTCACCTTCTTTTTCAGTGAACAATGTCTGAAAAATAAACAACATTTTTCACTGAAAAAGAAGGTGAAAAAATTGAAATGCTCAACCAGTGGTAGCTGGACTGCACAAGTTGACTGTCTTCAAAATGTTGACTTAGCCTTGTTCTTCTGCTACAATTGAAAGAGAGACTTTGAAAAAAGTTCCTAAGAGACAAAATCATGAGAAATACACTGGTTGAACATTTCAAGTTTTGCACTGAAAATTTTGGTGAAAAATGTTTTGAATTTTACAGTAATTTTTCGCCAAAAAAGTAGGGGAAAAACTTGAAACATTTTGGTGACCTTTTTGAACCTTGTGAAAAATTTCTGAAAAAGTGCTGAAAAAGTTTTGAAGTTCAAAAAATTCATGAAGAAGTTACAAGTTTTTCACTTGGTTTTTCACTGAAAAATTGCTGTAAAATTCAAAACATTTTTCACTAGTTTTTTCACCAAAAAACTTGAAATGTTCAACCAGTGATATATACAAAAAAGTCCAGAAAAAATCTGGGCAAATTAGAAGGTTTTGAGAGCATGGTGCAATAAACTTTCCAAAATGCTCTCCATGGTCAGTCAAGGTCCTCAGTCATGGTGTGACTTTCCATCCATCAAATTTCTTGGTCACATTGTGACCACCTTGACCAAGAGTGTAAATGATTAAAATTCTGAACACACAGAAGTCTAAGTTTACTTCCAACGAATACTTTCTCCACAGAGAATCCATTGATTTGAGATGAAGGGAAAACAACAGAGTGGATTGAAGGTCATGCCCAAATCCTTGATCTTGGCACAAGCCCCTTCATTTGTTTGACCCTAAACTCACCATGCATCAACAAATAATGAACAGCTGGCTTGATCCGAACCTACAAATGCCCCAAACGTCCTGGCAGCATTTATGAGGACCCCTGACAATATCATTAGAAGCTAGGTCAGAAAAATCCCAGATTTTTGTCCAGACAAATTTGGCAAGATTTGGCAGTTTTGTCCAGAGTGGACCTAGCCTATTGATGATGTCATCACCCAAAAGGGTAAGTTTTTGCTCCCACAGCTCTCCAAAAGGCTCAAAATTTCCCACTTTGTGTGTTTTGTGGTTTATATGCTGCCTGAGCTGATTCACAGATATCTGAGCGATATTTGGCCAGGAAAGGCCTTTTGGGTGTAGTGACAAGCCAAAAATTGTTCAGACTCTCAATTTTTGTCCAGACACAACCTAGCATCTCAGTCCAAGATCCTATTTTTTGTCTGGAAATGACTTGGCCTCCAACCCAAAATCACCAAAATTCTGTCTGGACCTGGACCTAGCCTTGAATGGCATTATCAGGCAAGGGTGTGTGATCTCTGAATTGTGGACTTTGATCTGGCCATGCTAGGAAACTCAGCAACTTTCGAGTTGGCCAAAAACTTAGCAAAAAACCTTCCAAATTTCTTCAATGAGAAACCCATTGATTGTTAGATGAGATTTAGAGTGAATAAAGTATTTAATAATAATTTAAGGGAGATTAAATGGATCACACTGGTTGAGCATTTCAATTTTTTCACCTTCTTTTTCAGTGAAAAATGTTGTTTATTTTTCAGACATTTTCACTGAAAAAGAAGGTGAAATTTTTAAAACTTTTCAGCACTTTCTCAATTCAAGGTGAAAATTCGAAATAAAATAAGAAAGTGATGAAAATGTTTTGAAATTTTCACCTGCTTTTTCAGTGAAAAATGTGTGAAAAATAAACAACATTTTTCACTGAAAAGAAGGTGAAATTTTGAAATGTTCAACCAGTGTCAGGCATAGGTCTATGAGCATGCCATGAATGCTGCTGACAAAGAGTTGCCTTATTCAGGGGGTCACCTTGTTTGTCTAGGTCCCTAACTTTGATACTATTTGATGTGCTTGTTGATACACCTGCTTCACCGCTAAAAGCACAAGCTAAAACAAAACTCTACTCCGAGTGGAGAAACAGTAGATGCTGGTGTGCAAGGTGGTCTAAGATGAACCAAAGACTCACTCCTGATTGAGATGAACATGACGCGACGATAACTAATTCGAGAAGGCGGGTGATGAGGGACCAGAACTAAATGCAGAGGCGAGAGCTAATGCAGAACGTGCGCAGATAATAGTCTGCGGAGCGGACAACAACGACAGAGACCTATAAAAGAACTAGTGAGTGAATGTGGCCCAGGTAATAGCCTGGGCAAGCGAGAACAATGCGGAATGTGCACAGATAATAGTCCGTGGAGCGGAGCGAGTGCGATAGCAGGCAATAGCCTGTGAAGGTCGATGGTTCAAGTCAAAAAGTTAGTGAAGAAAGGACATATGATTGAGAGGATAAGTGGGTACAAATCTCCTACTTTACAATGTAGAATACTGTGGCTTTATAGGAATGCCAAGACCCGAGACTGGTATGAGTACCATGTGGAACCGTAGGGTTCGCAGAGATGGCCTGTTTAGGAAGAAATAACTAAAAGTCCTGCGGGAAAGGTAGAAATAACCAGAGACCTGTGGACCGGTTGGAATCGATAGAAACAGTGTTGGAGATCTCGAATATCTAGTTTGTAGAATTTCTGAATCGAAATGGAGCCAGTAAGAGCCGTGGAATACCAAAAAGTTGTGGAAAGTGTTGAAAACCATCAGAAAAGTCGTGGAAAGTCCATAATAGGTGTGGAATGGATGCGGAGTCAATGTATCCATGAAATAAGCCATGTGGAATCCAAATATCGTATTTGCAGAGCCTTGGGAGTTGTAGAAGTCGTGCAGAATGCGAAATGTCGAAAGTCACACCAGCAATGTGGAGCTTCTATTTTTAGTACTTCCGATCAAATTTCTGATGAGCTTTCCAATCGGACTTCCGATGAACTTTCCAATCGGACTTTCCAATCGGATGCTTCCATGCTCAGAACTGAGCGGAGCTCATCATTGTGCATGACCTGCTAAAAACAAATATGACCATTGCATCGAGATTAGATCAAAGGTTACTATGGCTTACATTGGGCTTGAAACAGACATAGAGTTTGAAACCCGTCGCTTGAGCTCATTTGTCAACTGATTCCCTCTGGATCT
Organism: Mycena sp. CBHHK59/15; assembly: GCA_029204085.1. Classification (NCBI taxonomy): domain Eukaryota; kingdom Fungi; phylum Basidiomycota; class Agaricomycetes; order Agaricales; family Mycenaceae; genus Mycena; species Mycena sp. CBHHK59/15. Next base: position 83,968 of record JARGXW010000602.1, read on the forward strand.
CGCGGAAACTCAACCGACATATATTCTCATAGGAATCTCAAAAAAAAATCAAGGATTTCCGTCCAGAACTGAGATAGATACCACGAAGGTGGCCATCAGTCCAGTCAATCAACTTTAAAATATGGTATTCTCTGCTCCCTCTTCACAATTCCTTCTGGCTTTCGTATGTAGACTCTTACATAAGATAAAACATGCCACAAAAAATCCGAAGCGAAACAGGGCAGGACACATCTGTGCCATGTAGAATGTATTGATTGTGACATTTATTAAACTCTGACTCCTACCGAGCAACGAGCTATCACATCAATCAGATTCCATGGAGTAGAAGCGGTGTGTTGGACTTTGAAATCCAAATGTGACCATTTGGACGTGTTCTTTCATACATCTCTGGCTGACGTGTCCTGCCCTGTTTCACTTCAGATTTTTTGTGGCAATGTTTTATTTTATATAAATCGTCTACATATGAAAGCCAGAAGGAATTGGTGAAGAGGGAGCAGAGGAATACCATATTTTAAAGTTGATTGCCTAGGCTAATGCCACCTTCGTGTATCTCTCTCAGTTCTGGATGGAAATCCTTGATTTCTTTTGAAATTCCTATGAGGAATATATGTCGGTTGAGTTTCCACAAGATCCAGAGAGAATTAGTTGAGAAATGAGCTCAAGCGATGGGTGTTTCAAACTCTATGTCCATTTCAAGCCCAATGTAAGCCATAGTACCACACTCAAGGAAACTCACCTTGTCATGTGATCTATTAAAAACAAATACAGCCATCATGTCAAGATTAAATCAATAGGCACTCAAGGATACTGCTCTCCAATCACTGTGGAGGTTCATGATCATTTTTGGCAACAAAATGATGGTCAAGCCATGTCTTACCCCTTTGGAAGTCATGTTTCAATTTTCTAAATATTGGGTAGAATAGAAGGTACATTTATGCACCTTTTCTGTCCCAACATCCATACCAAACATATATCAACACATAGATACCTTTTTTGTCCTTATTTTGGTGGGAATCATTTATATTTGTGCAAGCAACAGGAAGTCATGTTTCAGATTTTTTGGAAGGAATGATGTAACCTTTTTAGGCTTGAACCAGACAAAGAAAAGGTGCTCATGTTTCTGGCAGGATTTTGCTTTGAAACAGTCATTGTATTTCTGGCTGGAATATAGACTCCAAAATGTAAATCATCTGCAGAGTGTGTATGCAGTTATCAATGGATGATAATCTATAT